>JAJJWW010015664.1:0-13782 GCA_023531295.1 Papaver armeniacum
CGTCATTTTCTCCTCTTCTTTCCTCGCGACGCTCTTCTTCGTTTCTTTTCGCTAGTCGCACGCCATTATATCGATTGTTCTCTCTTCTTGGTTGCCTCTCGGCTCTCATCATCTGCACCCTCTCATATTCTTCATTAATATTTCTATTGGTACGATTTTGTTCCCTTCTTCTCTCGCAGTTGTCATGGTTATTCTCGCGGATTGCTTCCTCCATCTCTTGATTTTCCATTTCTGCTCTCATTCTTTCTCTTTCGCGAGCTAGTCGCGCTTGTTCTATGTAGTGTCTCTCAATGTCATCCTCGATTTCTCGGTTTCTTCTCAATTCTTCTCTCCCATGCAAGATCATTCTCCCTTGACAGCTTGGTCATTCTGTTCTTGGAGTTGCATGTTTCCTTGATTTTCTCTATTTCGCTCATTTTGAAGATTTTCGGGTTGAGGAATATAACGATCTTCTATTTCCCCTCTTCTTTCGCCATGCTCTGTATTTGGATTTTGTGTCTCTTCCTCAGTATTCTCTGTTGGTAAAACTCTTCTTCTTTCTTCTCTGTTCGATCTAGAACTTGATCTCCACGCTACTTCTAGATCTCCTGCACAATCTCATATTTTCCATCCTCAATTCATGATTTTTGTCTTGTCAAGTTTGCTCGCTCTTCCTCTAGCCGTCTCTCCTCATGTGTTGTTTGTCTCAAATCTTTCTAGGGTATGATTTCTTCGTTACACGGATTCATTCTCGTTTCATTCTTGCTCTCCTCCTCCTTGTCCATTGTTCACCAACTGCTGCTCCTCTTCTCTCTCGTCTTCAGAATCAGATCTCCAAGTATGCACACTTACTCTATCATAATCCACTGCCGCGTTTGCTACTGAGGAGATTGGTGGCTGGTTTTGACCTTCTCCATCATTTCTCATATTCATCCTTGATGATTCTCCAATTTCATTCCTCCTTTCTCGACAGTCTCCCACTTCTTCTTACAATCGTTGGTTGCCCTTGTACATTTCTTCTTCTAGCCATCTTTCTTTTTCAATGAATTCTTGAGTATCTTTTCCAAATCTCTTCTCTGTTAATCTATATTCTTTCCAATTTCTTCGTCAATCCTTTGCTCGTCCCTGCTTTCTAGCGCATATGTAGTAGCGAGGAAAATCCCACACTACACCCCTCACTATATTTTGGTTAATTAGTCCATTGAAAGTTGCATAATTGAGAATGTTTATTGATTAATTTCATGAGTTCTACACAAGAAAGTAGAATCACACTTAGCAAATAAAACACTCTTAAACTTTTCTCTCTCCTAATGACTTGCCTAACAATTCTAAAAGATCTCTCCTATAACGGACTCACTCGACCCTTTTATAGGGTAATACATAGTGGATGGCAATGCTAAGCTATCCTTTATTTTCAGGGAATGTCTCGCGAAGTGTCGCCGGTGTACAACTATTCAATCTCATGACACTTCTTAACCCTCGCCGGGTTCCATGTCTTTCAGTTGTTTACGTGTGTCGTTTCTCTACATCGCGTCGTTCATTTTAGTTTTCTGCGACTCCCTCGCGGTACCGTCGTTTATTGATCCCGCGAGCCCTATGCATTGCGATATTATGATCCTACAGGAATAAATAAAACCTAATTTACTGTAAAACGATTAAACTAGTTTTTGCTTTATGCACTCCGAACGGAGTAGCTTTCATACTGTGATCAGCAGCCAGGTCAAATTCATTGGGATTAAAAAGGGCTTTCCAAGTCGAAACAGTACGTATCAGCTAAAGAATAAATAATGGAAATTGGCTAGATCGGTTAGGTTGGGCATCGCCAATTGTGAATAGTGTTTTAATAATAAGGACACATTATCTGCTATCGATTAGATTGCACCTAACCGATCATGAATCTTATTTTTTCAAAATAAACAATACGTTACAATCATTTAGGTTGATTAGGATCTAGTCGGTCGTGAATCGGCTAGGTTCTGCCTCTATAAACCAGGCCGATTATAGCACACTTTAGGGACTCACTATGTGACGGACTGGAAAATTACATCTAGCGCGCCAGGGTGCGCAATCCATAACTTCCCTGATGCGCCATGATGATGCTACAAGCCGAGCCTTAAAATTAGGCAAATGCACGTCCATTCGCCCTTGCAAGATGCTCGTGGGGCATGATTTAACCAACTTAGCTTCCACACTGTTCCAACTTACCCTTGTTTTGCGAAGGGTTTAAAGCCATAGAGGTTGATGCCGACACATTTCATTCATCATGGCCTTAGGGTCCTTTCTAGGCATAGAACATGCCTTGAACTTGCCATAGGCTACTGCAGGCCTATTTCCAACTCTTTACTTAGCTTAAGCATTCTTTGAAAGCATGCACTTATCTTGCTCGTCCAAGGTGCATCAATCGGCTCATGTCGTACTTTTCTTAGGATTTGTAAGCTTCGCTAACTTGCACAATGATGTAGCTTAGTTTCCTGGCCATGCCCAATTCGCAATTGATGCATATGTCAACTCGATGTATCTTGATAGGCAATATGAGCATCCAGTAAATGAAATGCAACTAGACTCATAAAGTGTGGCAACAATCATCTCTTGCATCTCAATACCGATCCAGATGATATGAGAAGCCAATATGTTGCAACCATCTCGCAATTAGGTGATATGAGCGACAAAGTGCTGGACCGGCAATGCTGCAACTCATTGCGGCTGCCTACGTACCCTTCCCTACTCCAATGGGATCAAGCACAGACCGTAGTTCATCCTCGAAGGGACAACAACTTAAGCCAACTCATTTGCAATCCCGTGACCAATCAATAATGGTAATGGCCTAGCCTGTGTAGGCCGTTCCGTCAAAATACAAAGGTTGCGCATTACTGAGTCCACGACATGGCATAGTAATTCCCATGCTTAATATGCTTCATTGGAAAAGCTACGCAACTATAAATGAGGCCTAAGCATCATATATTCCCTTCCGTCTAAGCTATATATGAAGCTTAATTGGCTCATAGTCCGCATATGCACCTTCAACCATCTACCACTCCCTATATATATTTTCTTGACATTTCTACAACGTAGAAAATGCGTCTGGATTGACATTCACCAAGTACCATTTTTGAGGTGCTTGCTTCATTATTCAAGGTGGTTGCCATGTATTCCTGAATAACCATCAATGGTTGCTGAGTTTCTATTCTGGACCATAGGCCAATTGCAATATTGCGCAATAATTGTGTAATATTCTCTTAACCAACCCGCTCTGGCCCGATGCACAATTGTTGTATGATATTGGCTCTAGGACAATAGCTTTCCTAATGTGCAATGTGAGAACATAGCGTCAAGAACCATCTGGCCCGGCTAGTGCATCATTTGATGCGAGATTGACTTTGGCCAATAAAGATAGCAACATGATATTGGCCCTTGGCCAATATGCTGAACATAATGTGCCACTTTTTGCGCGATATTGGCCTTAGGCCAATATGCCTCTTACCACACAGCGGAAGCTTTGAATGAAGCTTCATACCAGGCCATGGCGCATCTTTAAGCATGCGTCATGCTAAAAAATATGGGGTCTTACACATTAAATCACATGGTTAAAGGTTACTAGGGTTTATTTCACTATGACCTTTTTTTTCCATATAAAGCCCCCAGGAAAGCTATACATGTCCTTCATGTAGACTGGTATGAAGATTTGGGTTTTTCTATCGATCTAATTGTTACTTTACCATAAAGGAAAAATAAAGTTATTACTTTGATGTAAACCAACGAATATCACTTATTTTTGTACCTGTAATATTTTATTTCACAAACTTTAGAGAACAGTCTGAAATCTTGTTAAATTTTCATCACTGATTTTTTTAATGTGATTTTTTTTAAAAGGTTTTTTTTTTTTTCAAGCACACGAATAATACATCAAGAACAAGAAATAGAAAAGCACAAAAGAACACCTAAAGGTTTAAACAAGTGAGGTGATTTTTATGCCTACATTTACAAGTTCTAACTTTTTTCTCACAAAACCATAACTATTTGAAGCTAGAAATTTGATTTAACAGAGTTTGAACATTAAATAACATACAACCTCTCCAAACTTTTCATATGGTTTGAAAAAATTAATTTTTTACAAGTTAATACTTTTTTTCCAACTTATTCACAATGTTCAGGTAGGTTTTTTTAAAGAATGTGTCCAAACAAAGATTCAGACAAATGTTTTTTGAATGAGCAGGTTCGAAAAACACTTTACTTGTCCGAAGCTCTGGCGGTTTTTCGTATCTTTGCTGATAAAAAGTTGATTTTTATTTCCGAGGAGTTCTTCGTATAAATTTCGGTATTTCAAAATCAATCCACTAGATGTATCTCAAATATACAATATTTTATGAACTTTTCGTGAAAGATAAACACATATTAAATAAGAGAATGAGAAACTCATAGGAAGATGTTGTGATAAAGCTTTAGGAAAATAGGGTGAGTATGGTTTATGATTCAATATGGTCGGCTTCTTCATTATCTCTATCTACACCATTAACATATAGGCGAAAACTGGTTGGCTTCTTCATTCTTTCAAATGCATACCTCTTTTACAGCACAAAATAAAAATTGGAAAGAATGTCTAAAATAAATATATTAGTCATGAACTCCGGCAAGTACAAATTGAAAAAAAAAAGTTTACTAAGGTTGGACAATTTTATGTTCTATAATTTGTATTATTTTCTATGCTTTCTTAGGTGTATTGTTTCCCTTGGTAATCGAAGTGTATAGGCTATATAGACTCTGAAATTTGCATAAATAAGTTATCATAAAACCCTAATCACTAATGTATTTTGAAACATCAACCTCTCCATGTTGGTTTTTTGGGAATTTGAGTTTCTATTTGTTATACTAAAAGAATTTCACATCTATTATACTTATTGGATAAATAGCGTCAGCTGATACGAATTCCATATGTGGATGGATTGAGGGGTAGAAAGAAGAATATAAATCATATCACTGTTGGGCCAGATAAACATATATAATATTTGAGTTTGATGGAGATTCTACAACATGCACTTACTACTGTTTGGGCATGACATTATGTTTGAAAAAAAAATTAAAAAAATAATATATATATATATATATATAATGGTATTTATAGGTATCATGACATTATGTTACAATACCCAATCACATGATGATACGTCGGTTATGACTTTAGAGAATATCTAGAATTCGATTTATTGGTTTCATCATTTCTCTTATAATCCTGATAAAATTTGATGTTGGATCCACATTATCTTAAACAAGTGCTTGTTTTAAATACACCCAAACTTCTTCTTTGCGTTTCATTAAAGAACTATATAACTTAAAGACAATTTAATTCTTAATTTGTATTTCACTCAGCCTATTAGAATAAAGATTGAATTTTTTTCGAAATAAATGGGAGTTTTGTATTAACAAATGAATGAGTTTTGATATTCTTGAGAACTGAGATTCATTTTTGTTTGATTAGGTCATCAAATTAAAGCGATCAAAATTAATGAGTTTCAACAATAACTTTCTTCAATAATCTTTACCAACTTTTTGTATTAACAAATAACTTTTTGTAATAATCTTGTGAAAGTAATCTTTTGTTGATATTAATCTTAAGAATGTGGAATTTCTTCCACCAAGAAATTTGGTGACCGGAGAAAACTTTGCATTTGCAGCACCTCCAACAGATGACTTGTCTCTCAAATACTTCTGAGCTGCAACTATCCAATCTCCATGACCAAATCTTTTCGTCTTATTAACAATACTTCATATGGAGTATTTTTGCATTCTCAATGATATAGATTTAGAAAGAAGCGGGGTCTTGATATTTCGTTTTGCAATATGTATGGACAAACTCAATATAATTCAGAGAATGATAGTGGACTCAATCAATGGAAATATATCAGAGTCATTATCTACGTTTCACAATTGTCGACAAATCAAGCAGATAGAAATCCATGAGCACGATTATTATGTGAAACAACTGGCTGTAATTAAATACCAATGTTCAAGTGTCAATCACTTATATCAACAACTAAAGGTTGGATTATCTAATTGATTGAACTACGCAAAACCTATGATATTTCAATTATATAGAAAATATAATGCGAAAAGAAATAACCTGACACTAAGAAGTTTTGTTAACAAGGAAACCGCAAATGCAGAAAAACCCCGGGACCTAGTCCAGATTTGAACACCAAAATGTATTAAGCCGCCACAGACTCTAGCCTACTACAAGTTAACTTCGGACTGGAATGTAGTTGATCCCTAACCAATCTCACACTGATTAATGTACAGTCGAGTTCCTTACGCCTCTGAATCTCAGCAAGACTCTACACACGTGATTCCCTTAGCTGATCTCACCCACAACTAAGAGTTGCTACGACCCAAAGTCGAATACTTGATAAACCAATCTGTCTCACACAGAAAAGTCTATTGAATAGATAAATATGTCTCCCACAGAAATACCTATGAGTTTTGTTCCGTCTTTTGATAAATCAAGGTGAACAAGAACCAATTGATACACCAGACTTATATTCCCGAAGAACAGCTTAGTAATATCAATCACCTCACAATAATCTTAATCATATGGTAGCGAAACAAGATATTGTGGAATCACAAACGATGAGACGAAGATGTTTGTGACTACTTTTATCTTGCCTATCGGAGAATAAATCTCGAGAAAATCTTAGAGAAGATAGTACTCAATACGATAGAAAACAACAAGATCAGAACACGCAACTACAGAGAAAATAGTTGGGTCTGGATTCACAATCCCAATGAAATCTTCAAGTCGTTAACCTATAATGGTTTAGAAAAACCTAGGTTAAAGGAGAATCGACTCTAGTCGCAACTAGTATCACACAAGAGGTGTGGGGATTAGGTTTCCCAGTTGCTAGATTTCTCCCTTATATAGTCTTTAAATCAGGGTTTGCAATCCATGTTACCTTGGTAACAAAGCATTCAATATTCACCATTAGATAAAAACATGATTAGACTCAAGCTAATATCTTTCAACCGTTAGATCGAACTTAGCTTGTTACACACAAATGAAAAGTTACTTCATCTTGATATTAGTAACCGTACCTAAACGTGTACACCTTGTTGGCTCAACAATAGTTAGCAAAGTTAGCCATAATAAAACTTTCATATCCAACATTGTTCATCTCAATCACAACTATTTCAAATGACTCAAATGAAACTAGTTCTAGAGTTGTTCAGTTGTTTTTATTCTCATAGAAGTATACAAGGCACAATTGAAGCAAAATCGATTTTGATTCACTCGAATCAATTCATGAACATTATAGCCACTGAAAATGCGGGGGTACAACAACCACACCCAACAATTCGTTTGGCAATCTGAGATGACTTACTCTAATATACTTTCTAGAGAATCAACTAGACAGTCAGACTCAATCTAGAGAAAAATATATACAAGAGTTTATATCTCTAACTCTTTGTTCAATCTGCAATAAACAAATAGAAATTTGCGAGCCCGATTGAATATAAGAGTAGTAACTTGAACGGTACCAAAGACCAATATTTAAGGATCAATCAATTTCAATCAACAACCAAAGGTTGGATTTCCTAATTGATCGATATAATGCACAACCTGTGTTATTTCAATTATATAACAAAATATAATCACAGGAAAAAAAAATACGGAACACCCGAATTTTGTTAACGGGAAAACGAAAATCGCGAGAAAAACCGGGACCTAGTCCAGTTTGAACACCACATTGTATTAAGCCGCTTCTAGGACACTAGCCTACTACCAATGAACTTCGGACTGGACTGTAGTTGAACCCTAATCAATCTCTGATTCAATACAGTTGCGTTCCTTACGTCTCTGATCCCAGCAGGATACTACGCACTTGATTCCCTAAGCTGATCTTACCCACAACCAAGAGTTGCTACGACCCAAAGTCGAAAAGTTGATATACATATCTGTCTCACACAAAAAAAGTCTATTGGAATAGATAAATCTGTCTCTTATAGAAACCTATGAGTTTTGTTCCGTCTTTTGATAAATCAAGGTGAACATGAACCAATTGATAAACCGGTCTTATATTCCCGAAGAGCAACCTAGTATTATCAATCACCTCACAATAATCTAAATCGTATGGAAGCGAAACTAGATGTTGTTGGAATCACAAACGATGAGACGAAGGTGTTTGTGATTACTTTTATCTTACTGTCGGAGATTAAATCTCGAGCAAATCTTAGAGAAGATAGTACTCAAAACGATAAAATCGGGCAAGATCGGAACACGCAACTACAAAGAAAATAACAATTGGGTGCAGCTGCAATCCCAATGAAGTCTTTCAGTCATTAACCTACAGGGTCTCATGAGAAACCTAAGGTTAAAGAAGAATAGACTCTATCTATGCAACTAGTAGCACACAAAAGTGTGGGGATTAGGTTTCCCAGTTGCTAGAGTTCTCCTTTATTTAGTTTTCAAAACAAGATTTTCAATCTAAGTTACCTTGGTAAAAAAGCATTCAATATTCACCGTTAGATGAAAAACCTAATTCAACCAAGCTAATATCTTTCAACCGTTAGATCGAACTTAGCTTGTTACACACAAATGAAATGTACCCTCATTCAGGTTTATGTAACCCGTACCTAAACGTGTACACCATGTTGGCTCAACAATAGTTAACCGAAGTTAGCCATATGAATACTCTCATATCAACCTTATTCATCTTAACCATAACTAGTTCAAATGACTCAAATGAAACTAGTTAAAGAGTTGTTCAACTGCTATATTCTCATAGAAGTATACAAGAATACAATTGAAGCAAAATCGGTGTGATTTACTCGAATCAATTCGTGAACATTATAAGGCACGGTTTTGCAGATTGCATTCCTTATTATTATATAAATGTTTAAGTTCATGTACATAACCGATTTTAGAACTTTTAACCTCCAAGTATGCAAACATGTACGCATACTTGAAATACCCGGACCAAGATTGGGTTTCGCCAGTACGCAAATGAGTATACGTACTTCCAATCCCAGCAGAAATTCTCGGACATGAACCTCACGCCAGTACTCGAACGGGTACGCATACTTAGGTCCCCGTATTTCTCAAGCCAACAGGTACGCGTACGTGTACGCATACTATGGTTCCCGGACATGGATTACATATGTGCAAGAGTACACAACATGTCATATCCAACAATGGTTAAGTGTTCTAAACTCTTATTTCAATCATTGAAACTTTCTTGGAGGATGACAATAGCCGTTTTCACACACTATATATTAGCATCAAAGCAATTTTCAAGTTATTGAAATAATCATAACGAAACATTCCAAGTCTACACCAAATTATTGTATCACACAAACCATGTTAGATGTTACTCGACGATTTTCACATGATTAAGATGAACTTGGTTGAAGCGAAATCTTACCAACACATATTTAGAGAAATATGTGAAGTGAGTTAAACTCATTAAATCTCAAATGTGTATAATAGAAAACTATATCGTAACACGACTTATGTCTCAATATAGGAGATAGTAGAAATAGACTTTCCAAGTGATAGATGAGTTTCAGTCTCACATACCTTTTGTTGATGAAGTTCCACAAGCTCTCCTTAGTAGTTCTTCGTCTTCAAATGATGAACGCCCGGTGAAGTCTAAGGCTCAACTACACAATCTATATCCTATTCCGAGACATCTATAAGTAGACTAGAAATCAAGACTTATAGTTTTGATTATCGGTGTGGCGATGACGAAGCGAGTGTTGCTCTTACTAGAGTATCGCATGAACCTCAAGCACTATAATGAATCATTATGTCGGTGTTGGCATGGCCGGCAGTGTTACTGCATACATAGAGTAACACGAACCTCCAAACACTATAATGAAACCATGTACGAAATACCCGTCGGAGGCTGATTCTCGGTGTGTTATACTAGCCAGAGGCCCTCTCGGTGTGTTATATTAGCCAGATTGAGCCCCTCTCGGTGTGTTATACTAGCGATTGAGCATCGACCTTGGCCATTATATCGGTCTCGGATATGATACGATCGCATGATCATCCGACTCCACAAGCATGATTGGATGACCTGAGATCAATTCCATCACCCCAGCATGGTATGGAATACCCGCGGCCTTAGCTTGCCGGATATGATCGATCGAGTCATCCAACTCCACAAGCATGATTGGATGACCACGAGATCAATTCCATCACCCCCAGCGGGTATGGAATACACACGAGCCGGACCGCATGGTCGACCATTGGCCCTTCGCTTGCCAAGAAACCGTCCATACCAGCAGCATTATGGACGGAAAACCCTAAATTAGGGTTTGCGGCATATTACATGTGCCGTAAACGGTCTCCAACCATCCATCTTCGCAGGTACGAGTGGATTAACCAGGGCCGGTCCTTCCAGGCATGACCACCTGTGGGCCCATCTACCCTCCTGCCCAACGGTCGACGAGGCATGCCATCGTTCCGAAGCGACAGCGCACGCCATGGCTTCGTGAACCAAACGTTCACGCGGTTACGTCGCCGCAGATCTAACATGATCTCGACCGCTCCAAGCTTCACGGATGATTTGAGTGGCTTAGATCCACGTTTTCATGGAGTATAATCCGGTACTCGGTGCGAACACCAGCACACCACCTACACGGTGGTATGAGTCGACCAAGGCAGGCCAAGATGGGTGCGTCTTGGAGGCGCCTTCAAACTTGGGATGACATGCGGTTGTCAATTCCTTCTGCGGTAAGGATTTCTGCATAGACGATCTCAACCACTCCTCTTTGGCGGTCAAATTGAGTGGCCTAGATTGCATCTTCATGAGACGGTGAAACATGGGCGTGTACACCATCATCGCCGTCAACACGCATGTATGGTCGGTCCTCTACAAAATCCTTCCATGCTTGGTTTCGACCAAGGCCAGAAGGAGTGATATCTATGCGCGCCTCTTTAAAAACCCTGACTTCATCGAGCGGTCAGCGAGATGAGTGTCTCAAACATCATCTCGTCAAGTCAAGGCCACCTCTTGACTTGGATTTGCTTCAGCCACTGATCGGGAGTTATTTAAGTTGTGTGAGTCATTACCCATCACTTTACCACACCCCACGATACGGTACACATGAAATACACACGATACTTCACAAGTATCGACTTTCCTGGGCATCAGCTACGATTATTGATTCAACGATACATGCTATCTTTCGTGGATCCGATCCACATTCCGGACATCAATCATGTCACAGGCAGGGGATACATGCGGGGTATTGGTGCGGCAGTTCGTGACGTCAGGCGTGCAGCGCCAGTCACAAACGTGTTAGGAAGTCATGGACGGTTAGAGATGAGCGAGAAGTCGGGGCGGGACCGGTCGTATGCCGACACACAACTCTCCTCCATGTCCACTTCACCTCCACTTCCCACGAGAAAGCGTAGAGTGAGGCCTCGATGACTTGTATAAATAGGTTCTCCGTCCTATTATGAGCAACGACGAATTGAATGGAGACAGACAATACAAGTTCGGACAAGACGGGGAAAATCGTATTCCAAACCACCGGGGCTCCTTGCATCAACACGCCAGCCTGCTCAGCACTTTAACTGCAAGTCATAAGCAAGCCAACACCTTCATGAATCTCGACACCTTCTTCGCCTTACTCCCCAGATCAACCCCGTCTCCCTTACAGCCACCTTGAGCAGGAAACAAGTGCTGGAGCGGCCGTTTCTTGGGTTTAGGCCGGACTTACACGGATTGATCTCTGAATCTGTAGCACTCACCCACGCGCGGTGCATTTGTTGTAAGAGTTTAAATTCATTCCTCATCCACACCCCAAATTACCGGAAATTCTGCGGGGAGTAGTTTCCTCCCATCGACAATTGGCGACCACGGTGGGAGGATTGATCTATCGGTTACCGAAAAGAATTGAATTCTCAATTCTTCGGTTTTCGGCTCACGAGGCATCCTCCTCCCGGGAAACCACGAGGCGAGTTCGGATACCATGGGAAGTGTAGATAGAATGTTGAGAGGATGTCTTGGCAAATCAGAAGCGGTATCACCCCGGAAGGTACGGGCGAGACGTGTCCTTCGCCTTGCACAGAATGACATATGACCTGACGCATTAGAAGGATCGCGGGCATCTTACTCAAGCGATTGCAGAAATCTTTGAATCCTTGGTCGGAAGTCACACCTTTACCGGTGGAGAGGCCAAAGAGCGTATTGACCGCAAGATGACTCGGGAAAGATGAACAGCATGGTCGAGTCGACGATGAAGAGCAGAGGCTGACTCCACGAGAGGGAGGGACTTGTCGGGAGTACTACAACGTCTAGGATAAAGAAATGGAAGCCTAAAACTACTTGGGATCCCTGCTGGAAGATTTACATCTCAAGACCCTTGTCGAAGCCGTGAAGAAAACGCTTGAGGAAGGAGAAATCAATCAAGTAACACGTGAGTACGAGAGGATGGGAGCAGTCAGTTCGATCCTTTCACGTGAGTGATATTGCTTACCTCCATCACGAGCCAGGCAGTTGCAAGTCACGGCATCTCATCAAGTGTAACACCTCCGGTAGTCACCGGAGCAACAACTTCCACTCCTTCATCGGGACGGAACCGGAGGAGCGAGAGGAGGACCATCTCCCATTATTGCAGACTTGATGGAAAACGGGAAGTTCTTGTCAAGACTCCAAACGGATGGCGCAACTGGAGGGAAAATTTACTCACTTTCTTAAGACATTGGCGATCGATTTCCACATGACCCGCAACAACAGCCCACAGGCCAACAGTGATTAGCACACGGAGAAAGTGGCCCAGTGGCATGGACCTCATGGGCCCCAGTGAAAAGCGGCTTGTCGGATATGGCGGTCCGTCATGGAAGCTCCTACCTTTGAGGGGCCCGATCCTCCTAGCGATCTTCTCGAGTCAATAGTTTCCTGCGGTTTGACGATCTGTCATGGAGGGGCTCCTACCCAGGGCCCGATCCTCACAACGATCTTCCTCGAGTCAAATAATTTCACTCTGGTTCGACGATCATCATGGAGGCTCCTACACGCGGGGGTGATCCTCTGTGATCTTCCTCCAAGTCAATAGTTTTCACTATGAACCGAGGCCGGTGGATCGGGAAGCGGTTTCTCTAGTGGAAAGTTTGTACAAACTTTCACATCTCTCGAAAAGAATCGGCGGAGGCGTTTCTTTGGCATAAGCACGGAGGAAGGTGCGGCCAAGTGACCCCACCATGTCACCGCACGCGTCAAGGATTCGGAGTTCAAGACGGCCATATCTACACGGGATCGTCTTCATTACTCTCAAAGATTCTCGGGACATCCAAGGCTCTCTCCCGAGGGCATTAAATGCAGCCTACAGTGACGGACTTGGGAAACCAAGAGCCGGCACATAAGGAGAAGCTCAGAGTGGAAAGAATCGGACAAGTTCGTTGCATCCACTCCCCATGTGGGGGGCGTCAATTCGGGGAAGACCGACTTGCAGCCATTGAGGCTAGTACCCACGATGCATCTTTCTTGACGAAGCATTCTTCTCCATCTTGTAAACCTGACACGTTCACACGAGGAGACGAACTTTTATGGCGAGAGTCGTGACCGAGAAAGGAGAAAACGGTATCTGCATTGTTGCCATTATCGGCGAGAGGAGGCGTACCCGGTCTCACTGTGGAATGCTACAGCAGTGGCAGCCACAAGATCCAGGTGCTGATCAACCACCGCAGTGCCAGATGGCACCAACTCACCTGGCGGTAAGTGAAATCGTTTGAAGATCTCCTAAGCCTATCTCCATGGCTCAGTCTTGTGTACGGATAAACGCACGAAGCTCGTGCAACTTCTCAAA
>JAJJWW010015666.1:0-65647 GCA_023531295.1 Papaver armeniacum
TACTACGTAAGAAGAAGGAAGAAAGATAGGAAAAAAATGATTTTTTTAGGTTATCAAAGTCAACAAAATCAGTGGTTGAATTTTTGGTTTTGTTTTTTGTCCAGATGGAAGACACGTAAGCAAGCTGTCCATAAAATCTAGCCGTGAAAGCTGTTCAAATAGCACGGTTGTTATATGAATGGGTGGCTCTGGCGCTGAAATGGATGTTGGAGAAGGTTTAAATAACAAAGATGATTGTGTTGATGGTAATTAACTTAGATTCTCAATTAAAATGGGTATATGATCATGAAATATTAATAGATAAAGCAAAAATAAGTGTGCTAATGAAGATATAATGCTCTGAATCAAGAAACCAATGCTCAAAATAAAGAACCCGGGGCTCAAAATACCCAGGTAAACTACTTCTACTCTAAGATATATCGATTACTTTCTCCAAGTGGTCAAATCATAGACACTATGTGAAAAATGCGGGGGTCTAACAACCACACCCAACAATTCGTTTGGCAATCTGAGAGGACTTACTCCAATACACTTTCTAGATAATCAACTAGACAGTCAGAATCAATCTAGATTAAAGTATATCAAAGAGTTTAATATCTCTAACTCTTAATTCAATCGCAATCAAGACAAATAGAAATTTATGAGCACGATTGAATATAAGAGGAGTTACTTGAACGGTACCAAAGACCAATGTTCAAGTGTCAATCAATGTAAATCAACAACCAAAGGTTGGATATTCTAATTGATTGATCTTAACGCACAACATGTGATATTTCAATTATATAACTGTTTGTGGGTGAAAATGTTTTTTGCTGATTTCGGTAATTTCGGCGTGTGGGTGAGAAACGAATCTAAACCCTAAACAATGTACTGCAAGGGAGTACTTTAGATTCGAGAGATCAATCTGTACAAGTCCGGCTTAAACCAAGAAATGGATGTTCCAGACTTGCTTCGGTCACAAAGTGGAGGAGAATGGGTTGGTTTTGGGGAGGGAAGCAAGGAAAGTGATGAGACCAGAATACTTGATTATAGAAGAGTAGTTGTGTTACGACTTGTATCAGAAAGTGGGAAGCTAACCGATGGGAAAGCTAGCAAACATTTTCTGAGTGGTGTATGCTCCTGACTGAACTTGTTGTTCGGTGGAAATAGGTAAGACCTATTTATACAAGTCGAAGTGAAACATACTCTGGTCTCATTAAGGAATGGAAAAATGGGTGAGTAAATAGGAGGAGGTGGTAACAGTTAACGCATGGAATTGATGTTCCATAAAACCTTTAACACATGGAATTGATGTCCCATAAAAGAGCGTTTCACCATTAACTCCCTGTATTTACTAACCGCCTCATCCTTATGACACTTCCTTATGATGGGCGTAGTGTACGCCGCACGCTGTAAACCGCCAAACCAATACCCAAAGAGGATCCCCCAGTTTGTGAAATGTGGTTATGTCTCAAATGTTTTTTGTAGAAAACATGTAGTATATTGGTGTTGCCTGGCAAGTCGAGCTTGGGAGACTTGCTATCTTGGTGACCTTCGACGGTTGATAATTTGCATCTTAAGAGGAAAGGTAGTTGTTGATCGTCGCACGCTTTCGTTTGTTGGTGGCCGCATAGGGAAGGCCAGCGTAGCGCAGCTAGGTTGGCATGGCATGGTGGTGCGGCTAGGTTGGCGTGACCAAACTAGGGTTTTGGGTCAAAGGTTACCATGTGTTGGGGTAACCTTGGACGGCTAGGATTTTCTCACGGGATTGAAGGGAGACCGTTGATTGTCGCACGCCTTCGTTTTGGTAGCCGCGTAGGTAAGGCCAGCATGGTGGCGCGGCTAGGTTGGCATGTCGTTGGCATGGCATGGTTTGGTGTGGCCAAACTTAGGTTTTCGGGCCAAAGGTTACCATGCGTTGCAGTAACCTTGGATGGCTAGGATTTGCTCATGGGATTGAAGGGGGACCGTTGATTGTCGCAGGCCTTCGTTTTGGTAGCCGCGTAGGGAAGGCCAGCATGGTGGCGCTGCTAGGCATGTCGTTGGCATGGTATGGTTTGGCGTGGCCAAACTTAGGTTTTCGGGCCAAAGATTACCTTGCGTTGTCTGGTAACCTTGGATGGCTAGGATTTGCTCCTGGGATTGAAGGGGGACCGTTGATTGTCGCACGCCTTCGTTTTGGTAACTGCGTAGGGAAGGCCAGCATGGTGGCGTGGCTAGGTGTGTTTGGCATGGTGGGGCCAAGGGATTAGCATGCCGTTGGCACATGGTGCGGTTAGCATGGCTAGGGCCAAGGCAAGGTACGGTTTGGCTTGGCATGTGGGACAAAGGGTTTGGCATGCCGTTGGCACATGGCACGGCTAGCATGTCTAGTGCCAAGGAAAGGTGCGGTTTTGGCTTGGCATGGTGGGGCCAAGGGTTTGGCATGCCGTCGTCACATGGCGCGGCTAGCATGGCTAGGGCCAAGGCAAGATGCGGTTTGGCTTGGCATGTGGGGCCAAGGGTTATGCATGTCGTTGGAACATGGCGCGGATAGCATGGCTAGGGCCAAGGCAAGATGCGATTTGGCTTGGCATGGTGGGGCCAAGGGTTTGGCATGCCGTTGGCACATGGCGCGGCTAGCATGGCTAGGGCCAAGGCAAGGTGTGGTTTGGCTTGGCATGTGGGGCCAAGGGTTTGGCATGTCGTTGGCACATGGTGCGGCTAGCATCGCTAGGGATAAGGCAAGGTGCGGTTTGTCTTGGCATGGTGGGGCCAAGGGTTTGGCATTCCGTTGGCACATGGCGCGGCTAGCATGGCTAGGTCCAAGGCAAGGTGTGGTTTGGCTTGGCATGGTGGGGCTAAGGGTTTGGCATGACGTTGGAACATGGCGCGGATAGCATGGCTAGGGCGAAGGCAAGGTACGGTTTGGCATGGCTTGGCATGTGGGGCCAAGGGTTTGGCATGCCGTTGGCACATGGCGCGGCTAGCATGGCTTGGGCCAAGGCAAGGTGCGGTTTGGCTTGGCATGTGGGGCCAAGGGTTTGGCATGCCGTTGGCACATGGTGCGGCTAGCATGGCTAGGGACAAGGCAAGGTGCGGTTTGGCTTGGCATGGTGGGGCCAAGGGTTTGGCATGCCGTTGGCACATGGAGCGGCTAGCATAGCTAGGGCCAAGGCAAGGTGCGGTTTGGATTAGCATGTGGGGCCAAGGGTTTGGCATTCCTTGGCGCGGTAGGTGTGGCTGGCACGGTTTGCCATTGGCACGTGTGGCGTGGGAATTAGGGTTTTGGCCTACCGAAACCCTAATTAGCATTAAAAAAGGGACCCTTGTAATTTTCTCGCAGTCACATTAAAGGGTTCATTATTACTCAAGTTCTGTGACGTCATTGCCTGACTAGGGTTTTACGATTTTAACCCTAAGCTAAAAACCACCATCAACATTAAGTCCCCTGCTTAGCTCGGAACAGGGGTGTTGTTACGAGGTAAGCATAAGATGGTGACAGATAAGGACATAATCGAAACGTAAATCATGCAAGATGGTCAGGAAGATCCGTCTAACCTTTTTCGGGAAATAAGGAGAATTTTTGATCCTCGTATTTGGTGACTTTGCGTAAATTCTGCTCGCGGTACTTGCAGCTTTGGCTGGAACGGAGCCACTAGTGCAGATTTGGTGTGAAGGGAAGCTGCTAGTATTGGTCGGGTTGGACTTGGAGCTATTAGCACTGGATCGTCTTGGAGTGGGAGACGCAGGTATCGTGCGGCTTGGAAACGAGCCGTTAGCACTGGATCATCTTTGAAATGGGAGCCGCTAGCGTAAATTTGGCGTGGGCGCTGATCCGTTGGCCTGGCATGGCGTGAGCGTTGGATTCGGGAAGACAACAACTTGCTTCAGTTTCGTGGGAAGGTGAAGACTTTTTCTTGAGGTAAGGAGAGTTCATGATCCCCGTGTTTGGAAGCCTTGCATAGATTTTATTTGTGGTGTAGGCCAGGTGGCGGTGAGATGAAGATCGTCGGCTTAGTCTAGCTATGCATCATCTTGGCTGGGTTAGGGAACATCATGACGCTGGCTCGGAGAGTTGTTGGTGTTGGCGCATTAGCATGAAAGGCGCAGATTGTTGCAAAAACTGAACGTGGAGGCGGCAAGACCGACACCGGCAAGGAAAGCGCGGATGTCTTGGGAGTGGCAAGGCTTGCTCTTGTGGGGACCGATTGCCTTTCTTCATGCGCGGATTTATACGGTGAATTCTTTCCTTATTCAAAAATACGGAAGCGTTATACCCATAAGAGAGCGTTACTTCTCCTTTCCCCTTTTTAGGGTTTGTGCAATACATATATTGCTGGTGAAATTGTATCATCTTCCTCTTTCCACGTTGTTTGTTGGTGAAGGTAGGGTAAAGCTGCGTTCCTCCTCCTGGTTTGGTATTGTGATGGAATCTCCTAGCAACGATCGTACCTCCTTTTTCCGAGAGATAAGTAGAATCCGCGATCCTTGCGCCTAGCAGCTTTGCATAAACCAGTATGTTTGTGCGTCTTCGGGCTAGGCTTTTGGAACGCGAGGCGGAGCTGCTAGCATAGACTTGGCATGAAAGGGACCCATTAGCACTAATTTGGCTTGGAATGGGCGTGGTCGCTTGACAAAGCGTTGCTCAAGCATGGCGTTGGCGAAGCAAAGGTGCTGGGTGTTTGTTTACACGGTGGTGGCTTGTCTTCGCGGGACCGATTGCCTTTCCTCCTTACTTAGCCAAAATAGGAAATCCTTTCCTTATCCAAATTCGAGAGTGTTATGCTTTCGGATAGAAACTTTTCTGCCCGAGAGATTGCTGGGAAAAGTGCTTGAAGAAGCTTTGACAGAGGCGTTGGCAACTCGCGCATCCGCTTTCTATGACCAGTTTCCCTTTTTTTGCTGTCTTTTCTTTGTTGTACAAACGTCTTGGTGATTTTGCAGACTTATTGTTATCTTCTTGGTATTCATGGCGAAGTTAGGGTTTCGCCAATTACCATCCCGCTTGTGGTTTCACATCTTTGAATAAAACTTCTTATTTGAAAGACTTCAATCTTCCATTAAAATATGTTGTTCGATCTTCCATTCTCTTGAGCTCTGAGTAATTGAATAAGGCTCTTCATATACGTTTTCAGCTTTTTCGGTCGTGACTGATGGTTGATCGTGTCTTCCCCGATATTTGTGGGTGAAAGGATTTCGTGTATATCCCCAGTCCCCAAGTATGGTTTACATATTTCCATCTTCGTAGTGATTGCTGCTGTGGTGAAGCTCTGGCTGGTATAAAAAAATGAGCGGCAACAGTTCTTGGTAGCAGATGTAATCATAAGAGACTACATTATCGTGGGAACAAAGTAGGTTTGCTAGAATCGTATGGGCATCCATGGAAGTAAAAGGGTTGTCTAGATGCGCAAGCGATCAAACTATCCATGGTCACGAGTTTTGGAGGTATGGATCAAAAGATGGCCATGACTACGAAGATTGGATGGCTGCGATCATGATCCTTGACGTGGGGAGTGTGGTGACACGACCCTTTGCAGGAAGGAGTGGTGTTGAAGCGGCTTCGTCTCTTGGAGAGGACGTTGAAACTTAAGGAGCCAAATGTTGCAGCTTATGGAGATAACGCCGAAGCTTTGCTTCCGGAGCGAACGTTGAAGCGGAGCCCGATTCTTGGGCTTAACGTTGAAGCGGATCCGCTTTGGACAACGTTGAAGTGGAGCCACTTCTGGAGAGAACGTCAAAACGGCGCCTTGAAACTCTCAGAGCCTTGACGGTTACAATAAATTGGTTAGGAGTCCCCAGTTCCATTTATCGATCGTGCTTTCTAGGAGAGGTTGAGGTTTGCAAATATGTCTTGACGCTACGCCTTCGAGAAATATAGAATCTCACATAACTTTGCCTTGATTTTGGAGAAGATGTTCTCGATCTTTACGTGTGATGAAATTGGATTGTTGATTCCCTTTTACTGGGCGTTCAAGAGCAACGCGAGCCTCTTCATCTATAAACGCGCGTCCTGCTGAAGTGCCTTTTGTCTTTTCATCAAATCAACAGTGGTAAAAGGAGGTCGGCTCTTCCAGTATCTTTCCCTGATTGTGGAGTAGCGTCTCTGGTGATGGTTGGAGCTATCATGCTTGAAGAAACGTTGGGGTGGCGGAAGCGGCTACGCCACAGTGATCGTAAGTGTATCGCGCAGAGATGGCACGGTTTTGATCACGGAGTGCTGAAGTCATGGCGTTGTTTCGAGGGTGAGGATGGAGCTGCTTTGGCTGGTTGTGGAGCGAAGAAGATGGTGCTGGAAGGGCGCAAGATGTTAGCGCTGGAAGGATGCAAGATGTTAGCGCAGTGTGTGGTATTGTGGCTGGCATGCGCGTGTGGAATGTGTGCCTGGCATGCGCGTCAGGTAAGCGCGTCTGGCATGCGTGTCTGGTAAGCGCGTTTGGCATGCGCGTCTGGTAAGCGCATCTGGAATACGCGTCTGGTAAGCGTGTCTGGCATGCGTGTCTGGTATGCACGTCTGGTAAGCGCGTCTGGCATGCGCGTCTGGTAAGCGGGTGGAGAAAGCTTTGTCTTCGATTGATGACATGTGCAACGTGACTGGTCATACTGTTTTTGAGGATGTAATCTCGAGCTGGAGGTTCCATCATGACATGTGTGTAAACTTTGAATTCAACGTTCTTTGGTTCGTTGAAGGTTTCTCTGAGGTCGAGAAGTTTCTGGTCGAAATATTCGAAGGTCCTTCTGCGGATATGGTGAAGAAGCATGAAGCGGAAATCGAAAAATTATCCAGGAAGCTGAAGTTGAAAAGGGCGGCTTTTCAAAGCACGAAGGAGGCTCTTGCTAAGAAGAGTAAGCCATTGTTGAAAAACTTTCCTTGAATGCATTTTTGTCTTCTGAACTTCTTATTTTTAGGGTTTTTTTTTTTTTTTTTGAAAGGCAAATGAAACGCCTAGTTCATGGTTTTGATTTTCTGGATTTTTTGGGTTGATAGACAAGTGTTAGCTATGAGGGTTTTGGATTATTATTCGGGATAAACCGTAGGTAGGACTTACTTGGTTTTTTAGGTCTCCTGATGAAAAGTAAACCTTCCGGGTGTAAAACCGACTTTTATGGGAAGCACCGCCGTGATTGTGGAAAGTCCCCAGTCGTTACTGAGTTATCTGATAACCGAGTCGTTGATTCTCGGGCGGATTATTTGCTTTTACTCTCTGGGAAGTCCCCGGTCATCCCTTGTCGTGACATTATAACCAAAAGATCAACCTCCCACTGTGGTCGCCAATTGTTTTTGGGTGAAATGATTTCTGCTGATTTCGGTAATTTCGGCGTGTGGGTAAGAAATGAATTTAAACTCTAAACAATGTACTGCAAGGGAGTACTTTAGATTCGAAAGATCAATCTGTACAAGTCCGGCCTAAACCAAGAAATGGCCGTTCCGGACTTGCTTCGGGTCACAAAGTGGAGGAGAATGGGTTGGTTTTGGGGAGGGAAGCAAGGAAAGTGATGAGACCAGAATAGTTGATTCTGGAAGAGTAGTTGTGTTACGACTTGTATCAGAAAGTGGGAAGCTAACCGCTGGTAAAGCTAGCAAACATTTTTTGAGTGGTGTATGCTCCTGACTGAACTTGTTGTTCGGTGGAAATAGGTAAGACCTATTTATACAAGTCGAAGTGAAACGTACTCTGGTCTCATTAAGGAATAGAAAAATGGGTGAGTAAATTGGAGGAGGTGGTAACAGTTAACGCGTGGAATTGATGTTCTATAAAACCGTTAACGCGTGGAATTGATGTTCCATAAAACCGTTAACGCATGGAATTGATGTCCCATAAAAGAGCGTTTCACCATTAACTCCCTGTATTTACTAACCGCTTCATCCTTATGACACTTCCTTATGACGGGTTTAGTGTACGCCGCACGCTGAAAACCGCAAAACCAATAGCCAAAGAGGATCCCCCAGTTTGTGACATGTGTTGATGTATCGAATTTTTTTTTGTAGAAAACATGTAGTATATTGTTGTTGCACGGGAAGTCGAGCTTGGGAGACTTGCTAGCAGTGACCTTCGATGGTTGATATTTTACATCTTAAGAGGAAAGATAGCCGTTGATCGTCGCACACTTTCGTTTGTTGGTGGCCGCATAGGGAAGGCCAACGCGGCGTGGCTAGGTTGGCATGCCATTGGCATGGCATGGCATGGCATGGTGGTGCGGCTAGGTTGGCGTGACAAAACTAGGGTTTGGGGTCAAAGGTTACCATGTGTTGTTTAGTAACCTTGGACGGCTAGGATTTGCTCCTGGGATTGAAGGGCGACCGTTGATTGTCGTACGCCTTCGTTTTGGAAGCCGCGTAGGGAAGGTCAGCATGGTGGCGCGGCTAGGTTGGCATGCGTTGGCATGGCCAAACTTAGGTTTTTCGGCCAAAGGTTACCATGCGTTTGTCCGGTAACCTTGGATGGCTAGGATTTGCTCACGGAATTGAAGGGAGACCGTTGATTGTCGCATGAGCTTTCGTTTTGGTAGCTCGTAGGGAAGGCCAGCATGGTGGCGCGGTTAGGCATGGCGTTGGCATGGTATGGTTTGGCGTGGCCAAACTTAGGTTTTCGGGCCAAAGGTTACCATGCATTGTCGGTAACCTTGGATGGCTAGGATTTTCTCTTGGGATTGAAGGGGGGCCGTTTATTGTCGCACGCCTTTGTTTTGGTAACCGCGTAGGGAAGGCCAATATAGTGGTGTGGCTAGGTGTGTTTGGCATGGTGGGGCCAAGGGCTTAGCATGCCGTTGGCACATGGTGCGGTTAGCATGGCTAGGGGCATGGCAAGGTGCGGTTTGGCCTTGCATGTGGGGCCAAGGGTTTGGCATGCTGTTGGCACATGGCATGGCTAGCATGGCTAGGGCCAAGGCAATGTGCGGTTTTGGCTTGGCATGGTGGGGCCAAGGGTTTGGCATGCCGTTGGCACATGTCGCGACTAGCATGGCTAGGGCCAAGGCAAGGTGCGGTTTGGGTTGGCATGTGGGGCCAAGGTTTGGCATGCCATTGGCACATGGCGGCTAGCATGGCTAGGGGCCAAGGAAAGGTGCGGTTTGGCTTGGCATGGTGGGGCCAAGGGTTTGGCATGTCGTTGGCACATGGCGCGGCTAGATGGCTAGGGCCAAGGCAAGGTGCGGAGTTGCTTGGCATGTGGGGCCAAGGGTTTGGCATGCGGTTGGCACATGGTGCGGCTAGCATCGCTAGAGCCAAGAAAGGTGCGGTTTGGCTTGGCATGGTGGGGCCAAGGGTTTGGCATGCCGTTGGCACACGGCGCGTCTAGCATGGCTAGGGCCAAGGCAAGGTGCGATTTTGGCTTGGAATGGTGGGGCCAAGGGTTTGGCATGCCGTTGGCACATGGCGCGGCTAGCATGGCTAGGGCCAAGGCAAGGTGCGGTTTGGCTTGGCATGTGGGGCCAAGGGTTTGGCATGCCGTTGGCACATGGCGCGGCTAGCATGGCTGGGGCCAAGGCAAGGTGCGGTTTGGTTTGGCTTGGCTTGTGGTGCCAAGGGTTTGGCATGCCGTTGGCACATGTTGCGGGTAGCATGGCTAGGGCCAAGGCAAATGGCGGTTTGGCTTGGCAAGGTGGGGCCAAGGGTTTGTCATGTCGTTGGCACATGGCGCGGCTAGCATGGATAGGGCCAAGGAAAGGTGCGGTTTGGCTTGGCATGTGGGGCCAAGGGTTTGGCATGCCATGGCGCGGTAGGTGTGGCTGGCACGGTTTTCCATTCGCACAGGGGGTGCGGCTAGCATGGTTGGCATGCCTTGGCACGATAGGTGTGGCTGGCACGGTTTGCCATTGGCACCGGGGGTGCGGCTAGCATGGTTGGCATGCCTTGGCGCGGTAGGTGTGGCTGGCACGGTTTGCCATTGGCACAGGGGTGCGGCTAGCATGGTTGGCATGCCTTAGAGCGGTATGTGTGGCTGGCACGGTTTGCCATTGGCAAGTGTGGCGTGGGAATTAGGGTTTTGTCCTACCGAAACCCTAATTAGAATTAAAAAAAAGGTACCCTGGTAATTTTTCATGGTCACATTAAAGGGTTCAATAAATGCGCTTGGTGGAGACATTATTACTCAAGTTACGTGGACGTCATTGTCTGACTAGGGTTTTACGATTTTAACCCTAAGCTAAAAACCGCCATCAACAATAACAAAAAATAATACGGAAAAGAAATAACACAGACACCAGAATTTTGTTAACGAGGAAATCGCAAATGCAGAAAAACCCTGTCCAGATTGAACACCACACTGTATTAAGCCGCTACGGACACTAGCCTACTACCAATTAACCCGGATCGGGATTTGTAGTTGAACCCTAATCAATCTCACACCGATTCAAGGCACGGTTGCGCTCCTTACGTCTACGATCCCAGCCGGATACTACGCTTGATTGATTCCCTTAGTTGATCTCACCTACAACTAAGAGTTGCTCGACCCAAAGTCGAAGAATTGATAGACAAATCTGTCTCACACAGAAAGGTCTATAGGATTGAATAAATTTGCCTCCCACAGAAATACCCAAGAGTTTTTGTTCTGTCTTTTGATAAATCAATGAGAACAGGAATCAATTGATAAACCGGAATTATATTCCCGAAGAACAGCCTAGTATTATTAATCACCTCACAATAAACTTAATCGACTAGCGAAACAAGTTATTGTGGAATCACAAACGATGAGACGAAGTTTGTTTGTGATCAAGATCAGATCACGCAACTACAAAGATATTAGTTGGGTCTGGCTTCACAACCCAATGAAGTCTTCAAGTCGTTAACCGACAGGGTCTCGAAAAGAAACCTAAGGTTAAAGGAGAATCGACTCTAGTTATGCAACTAGTAACACACATGAGGTGTGGGGATTACCTTTCCCAGTTGCTAGAGTTCTCCTTTATATAGTTTTCACATCAGGGTTTGCAATCTAAGTTACCTTGGTAACAAAGCATTCAATAATCACCGTTAGATGAAAAACCTGATTCAACCAAGCTAATATCTTTCAACAGTTAGATCGAACTTAGCTTGTTACACACAAATTAAATGTACCCTCATTTAGGTTTATGTAACCGTACCTAAACGTGTACACCAGGTTGGTTTACAAATAGTTAACCGAGGTTAGCCATATGATTACTCTCATATTAATCTTATTCATCTTAATCATAACTAGTTTAAATGACTCAAATGAAACTAGTTAAAAGTTGTTCAATTGTTTAGAAAACACAATTGAAATCAAATCGGTTTGATTCACTTGAATCAATCATGAACACTATAGCCACGTTTGCAAAAATTGCATTCCTTATGATTTAAATTTTTTAAGTCCAAGTAAGATGTTACTCGGCAATTTTCTCATGATATAAGATGAACTTGGTCGAAGCGAAAGCTTACCAACACATATTTCGAGAAATATGTAAGCGAGATATACTCAGCTCGAAATCTCAAATGTGTACCAAGAAAACTATATCGTAACACGACTTATGTCTCAATATAGGAGATAGTGGAAATAGACTTTCTAAGTGATAGATAAGTTCAAGTCTCCACATACCTTTTGTCGAAGAAGTTCCACAATCTCCCCTTAGTAGTTTCTTCGCCTTCAATAGATGAACGCCGAGAGATTTAAGCTCAACTACACTATCTATGTCCTAGTTCGAGACATCTACAAATAAGTTAGAAATCAAGACTTATAGTTTTGTTCACTAACATTGACAAACATGCTTGAGATACCAACGCATGCGAGTTCGACCGAGCAATGCTCTAACACTATGTAACAACATAATGTACTATAGTAGTACTTAAATTAGTACAATGACGACTCTGCTAAGTCGTCATGATCGTAACAACAACCAATGAAGACTAAAACCTGTAACTTTCCCAGGTTATGAAAAATCATCATGGTATAACATATTAGCATGACGACCCTTACCTAGCTTGTCGCATAAGATTCGTCATTATAATATGTTTATATCATGACGACTCTGGTATCAAAAAACTCAGTCTGAATATAACTGTAAGAATAAATATACCTAGTCTTTCCTTCACATGTAAATAATCGCTAAGAGATTTACAAAGGAAAACTTACACCCTATGCATTATCCAAAGATTTCATTTAACATATCATTATAGTTTGTTGTTCAAGTGGTTTTTATTACACAAATAGTTATAAGCAGATTTAACTGAAACATTTTCATCCAAGTACCTAACCGTTTTGGGTGATCTTTACTATCAATACTACTTAGAGGTTCAATTGTTTTGATTTCATGAATTGAAGGACCCTAAAAGAGCAAACAGTTGTGCCTACAAATATGCGTATGTAATTAATTGCATAGAAAAGTGATAGAGGATCATAGAAGTGGCTAAGAGAAAGAGGGAAGAAAAGAGAAGGGTTCGGGAGAAATTGTTAATCACCATCAGAGTTATGCAATAACTAAGCAGAGGATCACTGCATCTAGAGAAAGGCTATAAATAGGCTATTTATGTCCTAGTCCGAGACATCTACAAATAGGCTAGAAATCAAGACTTATAGTTTTGATCACTAACATTGACAAATATGCTTGATATAGCAACGCATGCGAGTTCGACCGAGCAATGCTCTAACAATCTCACCCTTTGTCAATTTTAGTGACAAAACTATCAATACATATGGATTACAAAAAAGATAAAAAATGTAGCTTATTATCCACATGCTTGATCTCCATGGCATCTTCAACAAGACTCAAAATATTCGTCACTTCCAAGTACTCCATGACCCTAAAGGTTGTAAGTTCAGCATCACAGTTGTTGAAGATCCGTAGTTATAACAATGAGAAAAAAAAATGCTCTCAATCATTGTTATACAGTGTCATAGTATTATTACACAACATCAAAGTTTAATTATATCACAACTTTGACAATAAGACTATGGTGATATGCATCACTCCCCCTTAGTCAATACATATCTCAATATGAAAACCACTCCCCCTTACATAATGATCCGTAAACCATATGTATTTGTAGTGTGAACTACACATTAATTCTCCCCCTTTTTGTCAAAAAAATTGGCAAAGGTATGGAAATTAGTGGGATCCTAATGAAATTTCCATGGAGATACATCATGACCAAAAGGTGTATTAACATACCAACAAATTTAGATGCAATCATAAAGCCGAAGCTAAATGCATTCATCAAGGAGTTAATAAAGATACAAGATAACCCCTAAAAATTCCACAGCCGCACTCCCCACAAGGATTTGGCAATTAATTAAGCACAAATTCAAAATGAACTTTCCCCCATAAAATGTCATCCCCGAAGGAACAACAAAGGCGACCTTACTTTCATAAGAAAATAAGGATTTCTTTGGACAACCAAATTACATGAAAAACATGAATTTGAATCCAAAAATATTCAATTGAAATAACCACAAGAGAACCCATGGTTAGTTCAATCGAAAAATACAACCAAATTAATCACAAGAGAACCCAAGATTAATTCAATTGGAATGCACAACCAAATTAACCATAAAAGCGATCAATTTAATTGGTCATGCTCGACATAAGCGAACTTACGGAGTAACAACTAAAATAACCAAAAGAAAATGATTAGTTGATCATGTTCAACATAGGGAACCTTACGGAGCAACAACTAAGTTATTCATAAGAGAATGATCAACTCAGTCGATTGTGCTCAACATAAGAAACCTTATGGAACAACACAGTATATGCGCAAAGATTGTGGATCGGAGATCGACCAATACTGCGGAATAGACAAGGATTCATCCTATTTTCCATCACTATTTGCACAATGACATACAATAGACTTAATCCTTGTATACAAAAGTTTTATCCTTTTTTTTATCAAAACATGACATAAAAGGCTTTAACTTTTGTAAAGTCAAAAGTTCATTCTATCTTCCATCAATACATTCATATCGATATAATAGAGATAACTTTTGAACAAGTATGGGTCAGTCACAGGTTCACGGACGTAAACAACATATCCCATAACAATTTTCAATATATAAAATCATAAAGATTAAAATTGCAAAAATCATCTTCCAAAAAAAACTTTAAAATTTAAATAAATAAATCTAAAAACAATGAAGATGAAAATCGTTGGACATAGCTATGTGTACTCACAATAATGAGTATTCCAAACCCTAGTTATTCTTCTAAAAAAACAAGAAATAAATTTTTAAAAGAAGATTTACTAGACATAACCAAAACAAACTCTAAGAGTAATCACAAGTGATAGTTAGAGTTACGGTACGGAAGCGTCACTGGTTCCAAGACCTTCAAACTTGTGACTAATTATATCAACTGCATCTTCGGAGAAGATATCCTCATTAAGAAGATCCTTAACCTGTGACTTCATGAGAGCAAGATCAGTATCAATCTTTTTAAACTCAGTTCGTAACAAGTTAAGATTCTTTAAAGAGTTCTCGAGCTTAAGTTGATTCTTCCCAAGATCAGTGAGAAAACCATGAGCCACTTCAGCTGAGATCATCTCAGCATTCTCTCGTTCTTGATGAGAAAATGCATAATAGCATGACGCACAAGATTCGAGTTCATCCGGCTTAACAAGGGTTCTTTTCTTCTTCAAAACAAACTCCAAATAAACTGAATCATCAATTGAATCGGCTGGTAAAACCCAAGAACTTGAAGTAGACCCCATCCTTAAAAGAGCACAGTCAAGAGTATGCGTACTCTTCAAAAGGTTTGGTATTTTTATAGGTTTCATAAAAAACAGAATCTAGGGTTTCCTAAGTTGGTCAGTGACAGTTAATACGTGTACCTGCACGAACACAACCTTGACCTTGAAACCGAAAAGGACCTGAGGAGTTATCAAACAACCAAGAATGTCGTTTATTCACAAAGGTGTTTGCTACGTGAAAAGATTCACAGACATAGGCTCAATAAATCTTATATTCTCCCATGAGAAATATTTAGAGCATATAATTGTAGAAATTTTTACACAAAAGAAATCTCAAGAAGAAATTTTATAGAACCCGACACTTATTGAAACAAATAAATATATATGCAAGACTTGTTTATGAATGATAATCCATCTAAGAACGATAAGAAATCAGCATAGAGAATCAGGAAACAAATTCTTTAGCATAAGTATACCTGAATATATCTCACTCAATCAGGAGTTTTATTGCGAGTGAGGTTTCATCCTTGTGATTAATTAGCACAAGTATGAGCCTTGAGCTCATTAAATGAACTTTATTTCTGGTTAAACCTCTTCTTCCGATCTTTGGAAGAAAACCATTATGATGTGAAAAGTTATCATAAAATTTACTATCATCAAAATATGACACATAGTTTTGATTCTTACCTGAAGAATTTAGACCAGAGGGAATTGACAGCCTGTTGATAATTTCTTTATATCCCTTCAATTTTCGTTTTTAATTTGTCTTCCATACCTCCAATTTTTCTTTCCTCTTCAAGTACCTTTCTCACATCATGAACAAAATAATCTCCCTTCTTGACAAAAGAATATCCACAAGTTCTTCTTCTTCGTCGAAATGGCTTAGGAAGACTGTTATGTGTTTGAACATTTGAGGAACACATTGGTCGACTTTCTGGTGGGGTACACATGGTGAGTACTAAAACCAATTGGTTTAGACATATGAATGTCAGTTACACCTTTGATAATTAAATCTAAGGTGTGTTGAAGACGAATAATATAATTGTCATTCAACCTAGAATTCCTCTTTTGTTTACTTAATCCTTTTGAATCACAAAAGAGACACAATTTCTGATCACCTGAGTGATTTGATGAAACAGTCTTATCTCCATTGTTGAGAATTATTCCTTCTGTGTGATGTGGGCTTTCCTTGATTATGAGAAGATACATGCACTTCTTTTTTCAACAGAAGGGTTTTTCGGTTTTGCTTCTGAACCTGATTCTCTTACAGTTAAACCAGAAGCAGTTGGTATGGCGGACTCTTTTGAACACTCTTGAATTGAGAGTTTACTTAAGAGATGTTCAATTTTCAAAGCATCCTTTTTGAGATTTACTTCTTGAAGGATCTTTAAACGAGAGTCACGCTCACTTATCATACCAACTAGAGCATTGACTTTGTGTTTCAACCGATTGACATTATCAGCCTGGATTCTAACAAGTTTTAGAATTACATCACTCTCTTTGGATGCATTCCTTTCAAATTCAGAGATATACTACTCTTCAGTAAGGTAGTCAGGAAAACACTTGTCAATGTTTGTTTGTTTCCTTTGAATACAAGGTTCTTCTATATTCGAGATTGAAAAATCTTTCTCTTTAATATACTTTAAGGAAACATAACTTTTATTTCTGGCGATGCGTTTATCAGAGACGATGTCCTCCATCCTCATATCGCTACAAACACAAACTTATGAGGTTTTTAATGTGTTTGCCTGCTCTGATACCAATTCAAAATGCGGGGGTCTAACAACCACACCCAACAATTCGTTTGGAAATCTGAGAGGACTTACTCCAATACACTTTTTAGAGAATCAACTAGACAGTCAAACTCAATCTAGATTAAAGTATATCAAAGAGTTTAATATCTCTAACTCTTAATTCAATCCTCAATCAGAAAATAGAGATCTTTGAGCCTGATTGAATATAAGAAGAGTTACTTGAACGGTACCAAAGACCAATGTTCAAGTGTCAGTCAATGTAAATCAACAACCAAAGGTTGGATATTCTAATTGATTGATCTTAACGCACAACATGTGGTATTTCAATTATATAAATGTTTGTGGGTGAAAATGGTTTTTGCTGATTTCGGTAATTTCGGCGTGTGGGTGAGAAACGAATTTAAACCCTAAAAAATGTACTGCAAGGGAGTACTTTAGATTCGAGAGATCAATCTGTACAAGTCCGGCCTAAACTAAGAAATGGCCATTCCAGACTTGCTTCGGTCACAAAGTGGAGGAGAATGGGTTGGTTTTGGGGAGGGAAGCAAGGAAAGTGATGAGACCAGAATAGTTGATTCTGGAAGAGTAGTTGTGTTACGACTTGTATCAAAAAGTGGGAAGCTAACCGATGGGAAATCTAGCAAACGTTTTCTGAGTGGTGTATGCTCCTAACTGAACTTGTTGTTCGGTGGAAATAGGTAAGACCTATTTATACAAGTCGAAATGAAACGTACTCTGGTCTCATTAAGGAATGGAAAAATGGGTGAGTAAATAGGAGGAGGTGGTAACAGTTAACACATGGAATTGATGTTCCATAAAACCGTTAACGCATGGAATTGATGTCCCATAAAAGAGCGTTTCACCATTAACTCCCATGTATTTACTAACCGCCTCATCCTTATGACACTTCCTTATGACGGCGTAGTGTACGCCGCACGTTGTAAACCGCCAAACCAATACCCAAAGAGGATCCCCCAGTTTGTGACATGTGTTGATGTCTCGAATATTTTTTGTAGAAAACATGTAGTATATTGGTGTTGCCTGGCAAGTCGAGCTTGGGAGACTTGATAGCTTGGTGACCTTCGACGGTTGATATTTTGCATCTTAAGAGGAAAGGTAGCCGGTGATCGTCGCACGCTTTCGTTTGTTGGTGGCCGCATAGGGAAGGCCAGCGTGGCGCGTCTAGGTTGGCATGCCATTGGCATGGCATGGCATGGTGGTGCGGCTAGGTTTGCGTGACCAAACTATGGTTTTGGGTCAAAGGTTACCATGTGTTGTCTGGTAACCTTGGACGGCTAGGATTTTCTCCTGGGATTGAAGGGCGGCCGTTGATTGTCGCACGCCTTCGTTTTGGTAGCTGCGTAGGGAAGGCCAGCATGGTGGCGCGGCTAGGGTTTTACGATTTTAACCCTAAGCTAAAAGCTACCATCAACATTAAGTCCCCTTCTTAGCTCGAAACAGGGGTGTTGTTACAAGGTAAGCATAAGATGGTGACAGACAAGGACACAATAGAAACGTAAATCATGGAAGATGGTCAGGAAGATCCGTCTAACCTTTTTCGGGAAATAAGGAGAATTTGTGATCCTCATATTTGGCGGCTTTGTGTAAATTCTGCTCGTGGTACTTGCAGGTTAGGCTGAAATGGAGCCACTAGTGTAGATTCTGTGTGAAGGGAAGCTGCTAGCACTAGTCGGGTTGGACTTGGAGCTATTAGCACTGGATCGGCTTGGAATGGGAGACGCAGGTATCGTGCGACTTGGAAAGGAGACGTTAGCACTGGATCATCTTTGAAATGGGAGCCGCCAGCGTAAATTTGGCGCGGGCGCTGATCCGTTGGCCTGGCATGGTGTGAGCGTTGGCTTCGAGAAGACAACAACTTGCTTCAGTTTCGTGGGAAGGTGACGACTTTTTCGTGAGCTAAGGAGAGTTCATGATCCCCATGTTTGAAACCCTTGCATAGATTCTATTTGTGGTGTAGACCGTGAAGCGGTGAGATGAAGATCGTCGGCTTAGTCTAGCTATGCATCATCTTGGCTGGGTTAGGGAACATCATAACGCTCGCTCGACAAGTTGTTGGTGTTGGCGCATTAGCATGAAAGGCGCGGATTGTTGCAAAAACTGAACGTGGAGCGCTGGCAAGACTGACACTGGCAAGGAAAGCGCGGATGTCTTGGTAGTGGCAAGGCTTGCTCTTGTGGGACCGATTGCCTTTCTTCATGCGCGGATTTAACAGTGAATTCTTTCCTTATTCAAAAGTCTGAAAGCGTTACACCCATAAGAGAGCGTTACTTCTCCTTTCCCCTTTTTAGGGTTTGTGCAATACATATATTCACGGAGAAATTGTATCATCTTCCTCTTTCCAGCTTGTTCGTTGGTGAAGGTAGGGTAAAGATCGTTCCTCCTCCCGGGTTTGGTATTGTGATGGAATCTCCTAGCAACGATCGTACCTCCTTTTTCCGAGAGATAAGTAGAATCCGCGATCCTTGCGCCTTGCAGCTTTGCATAAATCCTGGTATGTTTGTGCGTCTTCAGGGCTAGGCTTTTGGAGCGTGAGGCGGAGCTGCTAGCATAGACTTGGCATGAAAGGGACCCATTAGCACTGATTTGGCTTGGAATGGGCGTGGGCTGCTTGATAAAGCGTTGCTCAAGCATGGCGTTGGCGAAGCAAAGGTGCGGACTGTTTACACGGTGGTAGCTTGTCTTCGCGGGACCGATTTCCTTTCCTCCTTACTTAGCCAAAATAGGAAATCCTTTCCTTATCCAAATTCCGAGAGTGTTATGCTTTCGGATGGAAACTTTGCTGCCCGAGAGATTGCTGGGAAAAGTGCTTGAAGAAGCTCTGACAGAGGCGTTGGCAACTCGCGCATCCGCTTTCTATGACCAGTTTCCCTTTTTTGATGTTTTTTCTTTGTTATATAGACGTGTTGGTGCTTTTGCAGACTTATTGTTATCTTCTTGGTATTCATGGCGAAGTTAGGGTTTCGCCAATTACCATCCCGCTTGCGGTTTCACATCTTTGAATAAAACTTCTTATTTGAAAGACTTCAATCTTCCATTAAAATATGTTGTTCGATCTTCCATTCCCTTTAGAGCTCCTGAGTAATTGAATAAGGCCCTTCTTGTACGTTTCGGCTTTTTCTGGTCGTGACCTGATGGTTGATCGTGTCTTCTGAGCTTTGACAGTGAAAGGATTTCGTGTAGATCCCAGTCCCCAAGTATGGTTTACATATTTCCATCTTCGTAGTGATTCTTCTTTGCTGACGGTGAAGCTAAATTTGGTATCAAAAAATGAGCGGAAACTTGATTATTGGTAGCAGATGTAATCGAAGAGACTACATTTTCGTGGGAACAAAGTAGGTTTGCTAGAATCGTATGGGCATCCATGGAATTAAAAGGGTTGGCTAGATGCGCAAGCGAGCAAACTATCCATGGTCACGAGTTTTGGAGGGATGGATCAAAAGATGGCCATGACTACGAAGATTGGATGGCTGCGATCATGATCCTTGACGTGGGGAGTGTGGTGGCACGACCCTTTGCAGGAAGGAGTGGTGTTGAAGCGGCTTCAGCTCGTGGAGAGGACGTTGAAGCTTAAGAAGCCAAATATCGCAGCTTATGGAGATAACGCAGAAGCGGAGCGGCTACTGAAGCGAACGTTGAAGCGGAACGGTTGCTGAAGCGAATGTTGAAGCGGATCCGCTGCTGGAAAACGTTGAAGTGGATCCATTTCTGGATAGAACGTCAAAACGACGCCTTGAAACTCTCAGAGCCTTGACGGCTACAATACATTGGTTAGGAGTCCCCAGTTCCATCTATCGATCGTGCTTTCTAGGAGAGGTTGAGGTTTGCAAATATGTCTTGACGCTACGCCTTGGAGAAATATATAATCTCACATAACTTTGCCTCAATTTTGGATAAGATGTTCTTGATCTTTACGTGATATGAAATTGGATTGCTGATTCCCTTTTACTGGGCGTTGATGGTTTATTTTCAATGATGTTGTAGTAATAGGTTCGTTCAAGACTTGTGAAAGCAGATTTTTTTAGACTTAATTTTTGTAAATAAAAATAACAAGCTCAATTAAAAAGTTGTTTGGAAATTATGGAGAGGCTTGGGCTAGGATTCCGCTATTTACCAATTCCAAAGTGATACTAGTTACAATCATGCAATTTCACACGTTCAATTTGATTCTCAACTATTGCAAAAGTAGATTTTTTAGAAACAACAAATGTTAATCCAAAGCATGGGATATCAAAACCTTAGGCTAAGCATATTCCATCAATAGAAAATACAATTGTTTAACAAAAATCATAAAATCTATTTTTAATCTAGGCAAATAATCATAATTAAAATTGCACAAATTAAATAATTAAGAATTACCACTTTTTCATTGGAAAGATAGCTTCCTCCATCGCCCCAAGGATTAGGTTTAGCTCATCATGTTGGAAACGCGCTCAAAAGTTGATTTCATTGCTCAAAAAGGTGTTTACAAATGATGAAAAGGAGAAAATGATGAAAATCGGGTGTTTGCAACGTTTATAATTTATTGCAAACACATTACAGAAGAACAATAGAGATAAACCGCGCTGTTTCTTTTAAGACTGTTTTCTCAGTATTACGACCCACGCCCGTGAGTCGTTGTCACCATTGAAGAACGACGGTCTTGGGTGTCTGTTCTTCGTGTTCTTCAGCTCATGCAAAGAAGATAAAGATATTCTGCAACTTGATTCTCTCGACTGTGGTGCTCCAAACCCTCCCTAATCTCTCCGTTCTTCATCTGTGAACCCATACACTCCTTTTTATACCCGACATCAACTCAAATCTCCACATTAACTGCCCAAAAATCTTCACAGTAACTCAATATTATTCGAGAATATTTTCTCTTCAAGCCACCGGATTTACTTTCTTTTATTTCTTCTCACGATATTTCCTTGCTATCAAATCTCGATATTTATCTTCTACACGTTCTCGCTACAAAGATAGCACACTCCAAACACACCCATTACACGTCTCAAACTCACATCGATTCACGAAATACCCATGCAAACCCGTGCTTCTAAGATTCCTCCTCGCGATTTATCTAGACAAATTTAGATGATGAAACGACCCATATCAACCCCGCGTTACGCTTAGTCAAGTCATCCCAGAAATTTTAGCCATTGAATCGCATTATAACCCTCCAAATAACGAATTGAAAATCGCAGGTGCGAAAGTGTTTTTTTCCCGCAAAAATGTTTTTCAAACGATGAAGAAGGTCGACCCCTTATCCAACAAGTTGGGGTGCGAATATCAATTGGGTGCCCTTAGTAATTGGGTTACCCCTTATCCAAAGTGGGAGTCCGAATAGCAAATGTCCTCAGGGGTGTTCCGAGCAACTTTTCGAGCCGAATTTTCCAACAATCTTTATTTCCAAAAATACCTACAAACACACAAAACACCATAATAAGGACAAAACGAGTACTAACAATACGAAACATTGAGGACAAATTAGACACATAATGCGTCTATCAGGCGTTCAAGAGCAACGCGAGCCTCTTCATCTATAAACGCGCGTCCTGCTGAAGTGCCTTTTGTCTTTTCATCAAATCAACAGTGGTAAAAGGAGGTCGGCTCTTCCAGTATCTTTCCCTGATGGTGGAGTAGCATCTCTGGTGACGGTTGGAGCTATCATGCTTGAAGAAACGTTGGGGTGGCGGAAGCGGCTCTGGTTCTGGTGATCGTAAGTGTATCGCGCAGAGATGGCACGGTTTTGATCACGGAGTGCTGGAGCCATGGCGTTGTTTCGAAGGGTGAGGATGGCGCTGCTTTGGTTGGTTGTAGAGCGGAGAAGATAGCGCTGGAAGGATGCAAGCCGTTAGCGCAGTGTGTGGTATTGTGGCTGGCATGCGCGTGTGGCATGTGCGCCTGGCATGCGCGCCTGGTAAGCGCGTCTTGCATGCGCGTCTGGCATGCGCGTCTGGTAAGCGCGTCTGGCATGCGCGTCTGGTAAGCGCGTCTGGTATGCGCATCTGGTAAGCGCGTCTGGCATGCGCGTCTGGTAAGCGGGTGGAGGAAGCTTTGTCTTCGATTGACGACATGTGCAATGTGACTGGTCATACTGTTTTTGAGGATGTAATCTCGAGCTGGAGGTTCCATCATGACATGTGTGTAAACTTTGAATTCAACGTTCTTTGGTTCGTTGAAGGTTTCTCTAAGGTCGAGAAGTTTCTGTTCGAAACATTCAAGGTCCTTTCACGGATATGGTGAAGAAGCGAGCGGAAATCGAAAAATTATCCGGGTAGTTGAAGTTGAAAAGGGCGTCTCTTCAAAGCACGAAGGAGGCTCTTGCTAAGAAGAGTAAGCCATTGTTGAAAAACTTTCCTTGAATGCATTTCTTTCTTCTGAACTTCTTATTTTTAGGTTTTTTTTTTTTTTTGAAAGGCAAATGAAACGCATTGTTCATGGTTTTGATTTTCTGGATTTTTGGGTTGATAGACAAGTGTTAGCTATGAGGGTTTTGGATTATTATTCGGGATGAACCGTGTAGGTAGGACTTACTTGGTTTTTAGGTCTCTGATGAAAAGTAAACCTTAGGGTGTAAAACCGAAGTTTTATGGGAAGCACCGTCGTGATTGTGGAAAGTTCCCGGTCGTTATCGAAGTTATCCCGATAACCGAGTCGTTGATTCTCGGGCGTATTATTTGCTTCTACTCTCCGGGAAGTCCCCGGTCATCCTTGTCGTGTCATACTATAATCGGGTCGCCAGTAAGCGAGTCGTCGATCCATGAGCGGATCGCTCGCTTACCATCTTGATGTCTGGGTCGAAGCATGAGATCGATGGTTGAAAATTGACATTGTAACCGAAAGATCAACCTCCCACTGTGGTCGCCAATTGTTTTTGGGTGAAAATGGTTTCTGCTGATTTCGGTAATTTCGGCGTGTGGGTGAGAAATGAATTTAAACCCTAAACAATGTACTGCAAGGGAGTACTTTAGATTCGAGAGACCAATCTGTACAAGTCCGACCTAAACCAAGAAACGGTCGTTCCAGACTTGCTTTGGTCACAAAGTGGAGGAGAATGGGTTGGTTTTGGGGAGGGAAGCAAGGAAAGTGATGAGACCAGAATAGTTGATTCTGGAAGAGTAGTTGTGTTACGACATGTATCAGAAAGTGGGAAGCTAACCGATGGGAAATCTAGCAAACGTTTTTTGAGTGGTGTATGCTCCTGACTGAACTTGTTGTTCGGTGGAAATAGGTAAGACCTATTTATACAAGTCGAAGTGAAACGTACTCTGGTCTCATTAAGGAATGGAAAAATGGGTGAGTAAATTGGAGGAGGTGGTAACAGTTAACGCATGGATTTGATGTTCTATAAAACCGTTAACGCGTGGAATTGATGTTCCATAAAACCGTTAACGCATGGAATTGATGTCCCATAAAAGAGCGTTTCACCATTAACTCTCTGTATTTACTAACCATCTCATCCTTATGACACTTCCTTATGACGGGCGTAGTGTACGCCGCACGCTGTAAACCGCCAAACCAATACCCAAAGAGGATCCCCCAGTTTGTGACATGTGTTGATGTCTTGAAAAAAAAATTTGTAGAAAATATGTAGTATATTTTTGTTGCCTGGCAAGTCGAGCTTGGGAGACTTGCGAGCTTGGTGACCTTCGACGATTGATATTTTGCATCTTAAGAGGAAAGGTAGCCGTTGATCGTCGCACGCTTTCGTTTGTTGGTGGCCGCATAGGGAAGGCCAGCGTGGCGCGGCTAGGTTGGCATTCCATTGGCATGGCATGGCATGGCATGGTGGTGCGGCTAGGCTGGCTTGACCAAACTAGGGTTTTGGGTCAAAGGTTACCATGTGTTGTTTGGTAACCTTGGACAACTAGGATTTTCTCCTAGGATTGAAGGGCGATCGTTGATTGTCGCACGCCTTCGTTTTGGTAGCCGCGTAGGGAAGGCCAGCTTGGTGGCGCGGCTAGGTTGGCATGCCGTTGGTACGGCATGGTTTGGCGTGGCCAAACTTAGGCTTTCGGGTCGAAGGTTACCATGCGTTTTCTGGTAACCTTGGGTGGCTAGGATTTGCTCCTGGGATTGAAGGGGGACCGTTGATTGTCGCAAGCCTTCGTTTTGGTAGCCGCGTAGGGAAGGCCAGCATGGTGGAGCGGCTAGGCATGGTATGGTTGGGCGTGGCCAAACTTAGGTTTTCGGGCCAAAGGTTACCATGCGGCTAGAGTTCTCCTTTATATAGTTTTCAAATCAGGGTTCGCAATCTAAGTTACCTTGGTAACAAAGCATTCAATAATCACCGTTAGATGAAAAACCTGATTCAACCAAGATAATATCTTTCAACTTTTAGATTGAACTTAGCTTGTTACACACAAATGAAATGTACCCTCATTTAGTTTTATGTAACCGTACCTAAACGTGTACACCAGGTTGGTTTACAAATAGTTAACCGAGGTTTGCCATATGATTACTCTCATATCAATCTTATTCATCTTAACCATAACTAGTTTAAATGACTCAAATGAAACTAGTTAAAAGTTGTTCAATTATTTAGAAAACACAATTGAAATCAAATCGGTTTGATTCACTTGAATCAATCTTGAACATTATAGCCACGTTCACAAAGATTGCATTCCTTATGATTTAAATTTTTAAGTCCATGAACTGACCGACTTGACAAAGTAACCAGCTTAAGTATGCGTACTTAAGCAACCGGTTTTGAGTTTGTTAAGTTTCCAAACTCTGCAGAAATTTTCGGTTTAAAAAATTCCGCCAGTATGCGTATGTATACGCATACTTAAGGTGACTAGTTAAGAGTTTTGCCAAAACCAAACTCAGCAGAAATTCTCGGTTTGAGAACTTCCGCCAGTATGCGTTCATGTACGCATACTTAACTTGTCTCCTTCACCAATTTCGTATACACATATGCATACTCTTGGCTCCCGGTTTATGGACTTATACACTAATGTGCGAACACACTATATATGCTTATATCCAAAGATGGTTACATCATCAACTCTTTATTTCAATCATTGAAACATTCTTATATAATGACAATAGTCGTTTTCACACACTATTAGCATCTAAGCAATTTTCAAGATATTGAAATAATCATTATCGAAACATTCCAAGCCTACATCAAATGACTGTATCACACAAACCATGTAAGATGTTACTCGGCAATTTCTCATGACATAAGATGAACTTAGTCGAAGCGAAAGCTTACCAACACATATTACGAGAAATATGTAAGCGAGATATACTCAGCTCGAAATCTCAAATGTGTACAAACAAAATTATATCGTAACACGACTTATGTCTCAATATAGGAGATAGTAGGAATACACTTTCTAAGTGATAGATAAGTTCAAGTCTCCACATACCTTTTGTCGACGAAGTTCCACAAGCTCCCCTTAGTAGTTTCTTCGCCTTCAAGAGATGAACGTCGAGGGATTTAAGCTCAACTACACTATCTGTGTTCTAGTTCGATACATCTACAAATAAGTTAGAAATCAAGACTTATAGTTTTGATCACTAACATTGACAAACATGCTTGAGATAGCAACGCATGCGAGTTCGACCGAGCAATGCTCTAACACTATGTAACAACATAATGTAAGGGTCATCATAGTACTATAGTAGTACTTAAGTTAGTACAATGACGACTCTGCTAAGTCGTCATGATCGTAACAACAACCAATGACGACTAAAACCTGCAACTTTCCCAGGTTATGAAAAATCATCATGGTATAACATATTAGCATGACGACCCTTACCTAGCTTGTCGCATAAGATTCGTCATTATAATATGTTTATATCATGACGACTCTGGTATCAAAAACTCGATCTCGAATAAAACTGTAAGAATAAATATACCTAGTCTTTCCTTCACATGTAAACAATCGCTAAAAGATTTACAAAGGAAAACTTACACCCTATGCATTATCCAAAGATTTCATTTAACATATCATTATAGTTTGTTGTTCAAGTGGTTTTTATTACACAAATAGTTATAAGTAGATTTAACTGAAACATTTTCATCCAAGTACCTAACCGTTTTTGGTGATCTTTACTATCAATACTACTTAGAGGTTCAATTGTTTTGATTTCATGAATTAAAGGACCCTAAAAGAGCAAACAGTTGTGCCTACAAATATGCGTACGTAATCAATTGCATAGAAAAGTGATAGAGGATCATAGAAGTGGCGAAGAGAAAGAGGGAAGAAAAGAGAAGGGTTCGGGAGAAATTGTTAATCACCATCAGAGTTATGCAGCAACTAAGCAGAGGATCACTGCATCTAGAGAAAGGCTAAAAATAGGCTATTTATGTCCTAGTCCGAGACATCTACAAATAGGCTAGAAATCAAGACTTATAGTTTTGATCACTAACATTGACAAATATGCTTGAGATAGCAACGCATGCGAGTTCGACCGAGCAATGCTCTAACAATCTCACCCTTTGTCAATTTTAGTACAAAACTATCAATACATATGGATTACAAAAAAGATAAAAAAAATGTAGCTTCTTATCCACATGCTTGATCTCCATGGCATCTTCAACGCGACTCAAAATCTTCGTCACTTCCAAGTACTCCATGACCCTAAAGGTTGTAAGTTCAGCATCACAGTTGTTGAAGATCCGTAGCTATAACAATGACAAAAAAAATGCTCTCAATCATTGTTATACAGTGTCATAGTATTATTACACAACATCAAAGTTCAATTGTATCACAACTTTGACAATAACACTATGGTGATATGCATCACTCCCCCTTAGTCAATACATATCTCAACATGAAAACCACTCCACCTTACATAATGATCCGTAAACCATATATATTTGTAGTGTGAACTACACATTAATTCTCCCCCTTTTTGTCCAAAAAATTGGCAAAGGTACGGAAATTAGTGGGATCCTAATGAAATTTCCACGGAGATACATCATGACCAAAAGGTGTATTAACATACCAACAAATTTAGATGCAATCATAAAGCCGAAGCTAAATGCATTCATCAAGGAGTTAATAAAGATACAAGATAACCCCTAAAAATTCCACAGCCGCACTCCCCACAAGGATTTGGCAATTAATTAAGCACAAATTCAAAATGAACTTTCCCCCATAAAATGTCATCCCCGAAGGAACAACAAAGGCGACCTTACTTTCATAAGAAAATATGGATTTCTTTGGACAACCAAATTACATGAAAAACATGAATTTGAATCCAAAAATATTCAATTCAAATAACCACAAGAGAACCCATGGTTAGTTCAATCGAAAAATACAACCAAATTAATCACAAGAGAACCCATGATTAATTCAATTGGAATACACAACCAAATTAACCATAAAAGCGGTCAATTTAATTGGTCATGCTCGACATAAGCGAACTTACGGAGTAACAACTAAAATAACCAAAAGAAAATGATTAGTTGATATTGTTCAACATTGGGAACCTTGCGGAGCAACAACTAATTTATTCATAAGAGAATGATCAACTCAGTCGATTGTGCTCAACATAAGAAACCTTATGGAACAACACAAAGATATGCACAAAGATTGTGGATCGGAGATCGACCAATATCATGCGGAATAGACAAGGATTCATCCTATTTTCCATCACTATTTGCACAATGACATACAATAGACTTAATCCTTGTATACAAAAGTTTTATCCTTTTTTTTTATCAAAACATGACATAAAAGGCTTTAACTTTTGTAAAGTCAAAAGTTCATTCTATCTTCCATCAATACATTCATATCGACATAATAGAGATAACTTTTGAACAAGTATGGGTCAGTCACAGGTTCACGGACGTAAACAACATATCCCATAACAATTTGCAATATATAAAATCATAAAGATTAAAATTGCAAAAATCATCTTCCAAAAAAAACTTTAGAATTTAAATAAATAAATCTAAAAACAATGAAGATGAAAATCGTTGGACATAGCTTAGTGTACTCACAATAATGGGTATTCTTCTAAAAAAAAAAAACAAGAAATAAATTTTTAAAAGAAGATTTACTAGACATAACCAAAACAAACTCTGAGAGTAATCACAAGTGATAGTTAGAGTTCCGGTACGGAATCTTCACTAGTTCCAAGACCTTCAAACTTGTGACTAACTATATCAACTGCATCTTCGGAGAAGATATCCTCATTAAAAAGATCCTTAACCTGTGACCTCATGAGAGAAAGATCAGTATCAATCTTTTTAAACTCAGTTCGTAACAATTTAAGATTCTTTAAAGAGTTCTCAAGCTTAAGTTGAGTCTTCCCAAGATCAGTGAGAAAACCATGAGCCACTTCAGCAGAGAGCATCTCAGCATTCTCTCGTTCTTGATGAGAAAATGCATAATAGCATGTCGCACAGGATTCGAGTTTGTCCGGCTTAACAAGGGTTCTTTTCTTCTTCAAAACAAACTCCAAATAAACCGAATCATCAATTGAATCATTTGGTAAAACCCAAGAACTTGAAGTAGACCCCATCCTTAAAAGAGCACAATTAAGAGTATGCGTACTCTTCAAAAGGTTTGGTATTTTTATAGGTTTCATAAAAAACAGAATCTAGGGTTCCCTAAGTTGGTCAGTGACAGTTAATACGTGTACCTGCACGAACACAACCTTGACCTTGAAACCGAAAAGGACCTGAGGAGTGATCAAACAACCAAGAATGTCGTTTATTCACAAAGGTGTTTGCTACGTGAAAAGATTCACAGAGACATAGGCTCAATAAATCTTATATTCTCCCATCAGAAATATTTAGATCATATAATTGTAGCAATTTTTACACAAAAGAAATCTCAAGAATAAATTTTGTAGAACCTGACACTTATTGAAACAAATAAATATATATGAAAGACTTGTTTATGAACGATAATCCAGCTAAGAACGATAAGAAATCAGCATAGAGAATCATGAAACAAATTCTTTAGCATAAGTATACCTGAATATATCTCACTCAAATTATGGAGTTTTATCATGAGTGAGGTTTCATCCTTGTGATTAATTAGCACAAGTATGAGCCTTGAGCTCATTAAATGAACTTTGTTTCTGGTTAAACCTCTTCTTCCTGATCTTTGGAAGAAAACCATTATGATGTGAAAAGTTATCATAAATTTACTATCATCAAAATATGACACATAGTTTTGATTCTTACCTGAAGAATTTAGACCAGAAGGAATTGACAGCTTGTTGATAATTTCTTTATATCCCTTCAATTATCGTTTTTAATTTGTCTTCCATACCTCCAATTTTTCTTTCCTCTTCAAGTACCTTTCTCACATCATGAACAAAATAATCTCCCTTCTTGGCAAAAGAATATCCACAAGTTCTTCTTATTCGTCGAAATGGCTTAGGAAGATCTGTTGTGTGTTTGAACATTTGAGGAACAAAGTGAACGACTTTCCCGGTGGGGTACACATGGTGAGTACTAAAACCAATTGGTTTAGACATATGAATGTCGATTACACCTTTGAGAATTAAATCTAAGGTGTGTTGAAGACGAATAATATAATTGTCATTCAACCTAGAATTCATCTTTTGTTTACTTAATCTTTTGAATCACAAAAGAGACACAATTTCTGATCACCTGAGTGATTTGATGAAAAAGTCTTATCTCCATTGTTGGGAGAATTATTCCTTTTGTGTGATGTGGGCTTTCCTTGATTAGGAGAAGATACAGGCACATCTTTTTTTCAACAGAAGGGTTTTTCGGTTTTGCTTCTGAACTTGATTCTCTTACAGTTAAACCGTGAAGGTTAGTATGGCGGACTCTTTTGAACACTCTTGAATTGAGAGTTTACTTAAGAGATGTTCAATTTTCAAAGCATCCTTTTTGAGATTTACTTCTTGAAGGTTCTTTAAACGAGAGTCACGCTCACTTATCATACCAACCAGAGCATTGACTTTGTGTTTCAACCGATTGACATTATCAGCCTGGATTCTAACAAGTTTTAGAATTACATCACTCTCTTTGGATGCATTCCTTTCAACTTCAGAGATATACTCTTTAGTAAGTTAGTAAGGAAAACACTTGTCAATGTTTATCTGTTTTCTTTGAATACAAGGTTCTTCTATATTCGAGATTGACAAATCTTTCTCTTTAATATACTTTTAGGAAACATAACTTTTATTTCTGGCGATGCGTTTATCAGAGACGATGTCTTCCATCCACATATCGCTACAAACACAAACTTATGAGGTTCTTAATGTGTTTGCCTGCTATGATACCAATTGAAAATGCGGGGGGTCTAACAACCACACCCAACAATTCGTTTGGCAATCTGAGAGGACTTATTCCAATACACTTTCTAGAGAATCAACTAGACAGTCAAACTCAATCTAAATTAAAGTATATTAAAGAGTTTAATATCTCTAACTCTTAATTCAATCCGCAATCAGAAAATAGAGATCTGTGAGCCTGATTGAATATAAGAGGAGTTACTTGAACGGTACCAAAGATCAATGTTCAAGTGTCAGTCAGTGTAAATCAACAACCAAAGGTTGGATATTCTAATTGATTGATTCTTAACGCACAACCTGTGATATTTCAATTATATAACAAAATATAATGCGGAAAAGAAATAACACAGACGTATAATTTTGTATTTTGTGAGAAAACCGCAAATGCATAAAACCCCGGGTCCTAGTCCGATTGAACACCACACTTTGTATTAATCTGCTATGGACACTAGCCTACTACCAATTAACTTTGGATTTGGACTGTAGTTGAACCCTAATCAATCTCACACTGATTCAAGGTACAGTTGCACTCCTTACGTTTATGATCCCAGCAGGATACTACGCACTTGATTCCCTTAGCTGATCTCACCTCAAACTAAGAGTTGCTACGACCCAAAGTCGAAGACTTGATAGACAAATCTGTCTCACCCAAAAAATTCTATAGGATTGAATAAATCTGTCTCCCACAGAAATACCCAAGAGTTTTTGCTTCGTCTTTTGATAAATCAAGGTGAACATGAACCAATTGATAAACCGGAATTATATTCCCGAAGAACATCCTAGTATTATCAATCACCTCACAATAAACTTAATCGACTAGCGAAACAAGTTATTATGGAATCACAAACGATGAAACGAAGTTTGTTTGTGACTACTTTTCTATCTTGCCTATCGGAGATAAAAAATCTCGAGCCAATTATTTCAATTTCACTCAACACGATAGAAATAAGAAGATCAGATCACGCAACTACAAAGATAATAGTTGGGTCAGGCTTCACAATCCCAATGAAGTCTTCAAGTCGTTAACCCACAGGGTCTTGAGAAGAAACCTAAGGTTAAAGGAGAATCGACTCTAGTTATGCAACTAGTAACACACATGAGGTGTGGGGATTACCTTTCCCAGTTGCTAGAGTTCTCCTTTATATAGTTTTCAAATCAGGCTTTGCAATCTAAGTTACCTTGGTAACAAAGCATTCAATAATCATCGTTAGATGAAAAACCTTATTCAACCAAGCTAATATCTTTCAACCGTTAGATCGAACTTAGCTTGTTACACACAAATGAAATGTACGCTCATTTAGGTTTATGTAACCGTACATAAACATGTACACAAGGTTGGTTTACAAATAGTTAACCGAGGTTAGCCATATGATTACTCTCATATCAACCTTATTCATCTTAACCATAACTAGTTCAAATGACTCAAATGAAACTAGTTAAGAGTTGTTCAATTGTTTAGAAAACACAATTGAAATAAAATCGGTTTGATTCACTTGAATCAATCATGAAAATTATAGCCACGGTTTGCAAAGATTGCATTCCTTATGATTTAAATGTTTAAGTCCACGAACATGACCGACTTGACAAAGTAACCAGCTTAAGTATGCGTACAGGTATGCGTGCCAAGCAACCGGTTTTGAGTTTGTTAAGTTTCCAAACTCTGCAGAAATTTTCGGTTCCACCAGTATGCATACTTAAGGTGACTAGTTAAGAGTTTTGCCAAAACCAAACTCAGCAGAAATTCTCGGTTTGAGAACTTCAGCCAGTATGCGTTCAAGTACGCATACTTAACCTGTCTCTCTCACCAATTTCGTATACACACATATGCGTACTCTTGGCTCCCGGTTTATGGACTTATACACTAATGTGCGAACACACTATATATGCTTATATCCAAAGATGGTTACATCATCAACTCTTTATTTCAATCATTGAAACATTCTTCTATAATGACAATAGTCGTTTTCACACACTATTAGCATCAAAGCAATTTTCAAGATATTGAAATAATCATTATCGAAACATTCCAGGCCTACATAAAATGATTGTATCACACAAACCATGTAAGATGTTACTCGACAATTTTCTCATGATATAAGATGAACTTGGTCGAAGCGAAATCTTACCTACACATATTTCGAGAAATATGTAAGCGAGATATACTCTGTTCGAAATTTCAAATGTGTGCAAAGAAAACTATATCGTAACACGACTTATGTCTCAATATAGGAGATAGTAGAAATAGACTTTCCAAGTGATAGATTAGTTCAAGTCTCTACATACCTTTTGTCGAAGAAGTTCCATAAGCTCCCCTTAGTAGTTTCTTCGCCTTCAAGAGATGAACGTCGAGAGATTTAAGCTCAACTACACTATCTATGTCCTAGTTCGAGACATTTACAAATAATTTAGAAATCAAGACTTATAGTTTTGATCACTAATATTGACAAACATGCTTGAGATAGCAACGCATGCGAGTTCGACCGAGCAATGCTCTAACACTATGTAACAACATAATGTAAGGGTCATCATAGTACTATAGTAGTACTTGATCGTCAACAATGACGACTACTCGCTAAGTCGTCATGATCGTAACAACAACCAATGACGACTAAAACTCGCAACTTTCCTGGTTATGAAAAATCGTCATGGTATAACATATTAGCATGACGACCATTACCTAGCTTGTCGCATAAGATTCGTCATTATAATATGTTTATATCATGACGACTCTGGTATCAAAAAACTCAGTCTGAATATAACTGTAAGAATAAATATACCTAGTCTTTCCTTCACATGTAAACAATCGCTAAGAGATTTACAAAGGAAAACTTACACCATGCATTATCCAAAGATTTCATTTAACATATCATTATAATTTGTTGTTTAAGTGGTTTTTATTACACAAATAGTTATAAGCAGATTTAACTGAAACATTTTCATCCAAGTACCTAACCGTTTTGGGTGATCTTTACTATCAATACTACTTAGAGGTTAAATTGTTTTGATTTCATGAATTGAAGGACCCTAAAAGAGCAAACAGTTGTGCCTAAAAATATGCGTATGTAATCAATTGCATAGAAAAGTGATAGAGGATCATAGAAGTGGCGAAGAGAAATTGGGAAGAAAAGATAAGGGTTCGGGAGAAATTGTTAATCACCATCAGAGTTATGCAGTAACTAAGCAGAGGATCACTGCATCTAGAGAAAGTAAGAGGAGAAAACCCCTTGCAGATATAGGAAATTTTGTTGCCGTTCGTGGGGTTGGTAATATTGTACAAGGGAAACTTGTTTTTATAGTTCAAAAGAAGGTTATATATTTTTTTTTTATAATAAATAATGTTATATTATTAGATAAAGAGTATTATTACAAGAAACTAGTTGGATTCCTAACAAGCTAAGTTCCAACAACGTACTATTATATTAGTTGTACAGGTTGCCGTGCTAGCCTACCAAATGAGCCTCATGAGAAACCAGCCAAGGGAGCCAAGCCAGATAGGGAGATGATTATGTCGCAAGGGGGGCAAGCTCCTGTCAAATTTTGCAATATTGCGTCATCGGGGACTCGAACCTGGGACCTCCTGGAGCACATCAATCTAAGAGAAACGGGGATGACTGGCTGCGCTAGCTACCTGTTTTTCATAATTAAAAAAAAAATTGATAGTGAAAAAAATAATTATACATAAATAAAATATTTAAGGGTAAATTTTATATATTTTAATATAATAACAAGGTCAAAATAGAGAATCAATTGGTTAAAACTGAGTGGGTCTAGGACTTATGGTTTTTTGTTTTAAAAGCTATCCCTTGGTAACTTTGAAAGTTGGCTTTAAACAGAAGTGTTTTTTCGGTGAAAAACACTTTAAAAAATTTGCCATACAATTATTTACTATAAACATTGTTACAAAGTGTTTTTTGTAAAAGAGGAAAAGAAAAAAATCTTGTGATATAGAATAAGAGGTGAAGAATACACAAACTAAAGGGAGAAAGAAGAGAGATTTCTTATTCATGTGTACAATAGACAGACTTTAGAGCTTCTATTTATAGGGCTAGACACAAGGGCATCCCAGTAATAAATGAGATTTGCCCTAGATATTATTAACATAATTACATGTTTATAACACTGCCCCTGATGACATTGTGTCTAAGCTAATTTACCTCGTTAAAACCTTGTCAGGAAATTCCAAAAGGACAAAACCTGATCGAAAGGAAAAGAGTACAATTGAGAAAACTTAGAAAAGATTTGGACACGCAAATGCTGCCTCATTAAAATCTTGACAAGGAAAACCCAATGGGAAAAACCTTGATGAAGGAAAAAGAGTACAACGTGATAGTCCAGTAAAATAACTTCTAATTTGATACTCCCCCTGATAAGTACTTTAGTTAAATCTTGGCTTGCAAATCTTCGAGTCGAGCCAATTTCGTAAACGAATTCCTTGAATGTTGAAGATAGCAATTCTTTCGTGAGAAATTTCCAAGTTTATGAAGTCTTATTTTGTTTTAGTCTTCTAATGGTAGTTGATAGGTGTAGAATACACCGTATTTACTATCTAGTAGTTATGCTTTCTTTGCTATTTTTCTTGTGAATTATGTACTTTACGTGTGTTTTTGAGTTATTAGGTACTCTGGAGTCGCGCGGGGGAAAAGAAGAAGAAATTAGCCATTTGGAGCGAAAAGGAGCAAAAAGGCCAGTTCACGTGCACTACTATTGAGAGCCGAGCCTAGCCAGCAATAGGAGGCGAACACCGCAGCTTAGTCTAGAGAAGCATGGAGCAAAGAACCTTGGTGGCCCTTAATAATGAGTGGGTGCTTATAGTCATTTTTTGGTTACCCCTTATCCTACAGGATGGGGTGGATAAATCCAGTTCTTACATAATACCTAAAATTCAGAGAAGAAATTTATTTCTTCTTCTTCATCGATTTTCATCTGTGAGGGCGGCATATCTGAGTTTATCAGAGGAGAGAGAGGAAATGGAAGCACCTGAGTATTGAAATCGAGAGGGAGAGATTCAGTGAGAAAGAGAAAATGTTGATGCTTCCATGGCAGAGATCGAGATGCAGAGAAGATGGGTTTTGGTTGAAGAACAAAGAATCGATGTTGCTGCTTTGGGTTAGCTACAAATTTGAGATCAATGGGAGAACAGAGAAGAAATAGGGTTTCGCTTTTGATTCAATCGAACCAAAGGAAAGAGGAGGAGATGGTGGTAGTCTCTGCAATTGAAGAGTTGAAGCTCAGGAAAATGGGTTTTGAATCGAGAACAGGATTGAGCCGCTGTGATGTTGAGAAAGAAGAGATGAATCAGATCGAGAATGGCTCTAGTGGTTTTTGCTGCCGCTAATCGAGTTCGAATTGGGTTTTCTTGGGGTTCAAATCGAGACCGTAAAATTGCATTTGTGAATACACAAATGAAATGGGTTTGATGTCATGTCCGTGATCGAGATCGAAGAAGAGAATTTGAACCATAAATGGGTTCGATGGCGCCTGATGGGTATTGAATCGGCGCGTGCAGAAGAGGAAGAATTGTTGGGTCGATTCTGAAGAGATTGTGAAGAATTGGTGATGCTATGATGTTGGTTGTCTGAGTCAGGCTGGTAGCAGGGATTCGAAGGAAGGAACAATGTTGCTGTTTAATTCGAGCCGAGATGTAGATGGAAGAATTATCTTAAGCTTATGGTGATATCACTGGCAGGAATGGTGCAAGAAGTGTTGGTGCTGCTGATTACATGAGTTGTGATGGAGTTGAGATATTGAAGTCTAAGATGGGCTGCAGAGCTGTATTGCAGTGCAGTGAGCTGCAAGCTGGTGGCCTGGGGCATTGTTGTTGCTGCTTGTGGAAGAAGGAGGCTAAGATGCTTCTACTGGGATTTCAGGGCAAAGCCCTGAGCTGAGGTGAAGCTATAGGACTGATGTTGTTGTTTCAGGTGGAGTTGAAGCCACAGTGGAGGTGGCAACTGAGATGTCAGTGAGTGATAATGGTGTTGAATTAACAAGAACTGGAGATGCTGATGCTGTGAATTATAGAGAATGTGATGTGAATTGTGTCACAGTCAGGGAGAGACGTTTTGTTTACGCTTCTAGGGTTTGCTTTTGTTCTTCTTCTTCATTATTATTTTATTGAATATTGATTATGATGAATTCAAAAGCTATGAGTAGCTAAACATCTTATTGGTTATGGGATAAAAGTTGATTTCTCAACATGCTTTTGATTCAATGAATTAGTTTTGTCTCGTAATTATTGTTTGTGATTCACAATTAATAGTGTTATAAGATTTGAAAACTTGTTAGGTTGAGTCCGGAATCAATCCGATTTGTGTTCATCTCTAGAGCTATATTAGGGGTTTCAATACGAAAACGTTGTTTATCCCTGATTCTAAGTAGCATAATTGTGGTTAGTGCTTGTAGTGATATATCCTACTAGTCACAAGTGAATCATAACTTTTGTTAAAACGTTTAGTGCTTTTACACATTCGTTTGCATTGATGAGTCTTATTCCATAAAACTTAATGCTTTTAGGGAGTTAAACTTAATTGTGCTTTTACACTTTAGGTTGCTTTCTATGAAGAATTCACATATGCATCTTTTAATGTGGTTGTGATGAAAACAGGGAATTAACGGGTTATACTTGCGATTAAGATATCCTAGGACTTTTAATAAATACGAGATTAAAATACCAATTCTAATCATTGATGAAAATACATGTTTGTGAATGATACTATCCCATGACCAATATCTCCTCCTTATTGATTTCTCGAATTACTTACTTTGCTTTTAATTATTTTTATTTGCTTAGATACAACAAACATACCCTGGGTTACTTAGAAACTAGAATTTTATAACAACGAAAGCCTCTCTGTGGATACGAACTCTTTCTTATCGCATACTATATTTATATCTAGTTGATTGAGATAGTGAAATTATATTTGACGGATTGACAACCGACCAGTAGTGTTCTCAAGTCTTCACGCTTCTTTAAGTACATTGAGGACTTGCTTCTTGGATTCCTAGCTTCTCGTAGATGATTTGCAAAAGTAGTTGATGTAGTTTCTTCAATAAAGTGCCAATATGCAGTTATAGTACCATAGGTGAGTAAAGTTTGTGATCATACCATATATGGATCGAGAATGATATCCAAATTCCTAAGGGTTCTTATGTTGTTGTAGTCTAACAAAACAGAATGACCTAGTTAATGGGGGGAATCCACCAAATAACCAAAATTATACAACTCCCCCTTGGATGACCACCATGTTGAATAAATTGCCTCACTAAAACCTTTCCAATAAAACCCAGTGGGAAAAAATTTGGACGAAGGAAAAAGACCACAAATATCAATATTTTTGAAAGAAAATCAAACGTCAACGAGATGTTGCCTCGTTAAAACCTTGTCAGGAAAACCATATGGGATAAAACCTGAAATAAAGGGAAAAGAGTACAACTTTTGACGTAAATATGGATGCTAACCCAACTATATGAGTTTTACAAAAGAAAAGCATCAAAATGATAACTCTAGTCTATTTCAAAGACGAGTTTAAGCAAGCATAATTCCAACTGCAGTTTTGAGAAAGAAAAAAAAATAGAATTCATGCTTCTAAAGCGTGAATTCTTGTGTTTTTAAGGACTCCTCAAGAGACCTATAACGTTGAAATCATCAACTAATTAATCCGGATTTTTGGTTGTGTACCAAATTTCTAAAAACACATAAAGGATTGTTAAACCTTATGTAAGCAAATAAGGTGGTCTGCTCGAATAAAATTTGAATCCTCAAAAGATTACAAATTCAATATGTTATTCGACCACATTTCGTGTGTCAGTGCAATATGAGTCCTTCAAAGACTACCACGCCAAGTTCATTGTATAAAGAGAACAAATAATGAATCAATCCTAGGGTCTGAGAAAAAAAATGAAACCCTTAAAATTGTATTTACAACGAAAAATTTCTCGTATAACGCGTTATGACTACACTAGCATGTAATTAATAGGCTTGGCATTTTTAAAGTGTTAAGTTTTGGATCCAAAAATTGCGTTAATTGAGAAACTAACCCAACTTAATTTGGATTGTATGCCAATCAATCACATATGTCGATATTCCTTTGCAGAAGGGTTCAAAACCACCATCATTTATTTCAGTAGCAACTTTAAATGAATATTCGACAATTATTTTTGTTTACCACGATCCCACACAATTCTCAAGTATATGCATATTTGGAAAAACTCAAAATTTACTGGTACCAGCGCCCACGGGCGTTATGATCCCATCATCATCAAGGGATGAAATATTAATTTTCAGAATGTGAATGGTGTTTTGGTACACTGGTAGGCTTACAAAGATGCCTACGACTATGTCTACTGCAAGTGCACAGGCCTATTGGAGGCAAGGGCAAGCACAGGTCGATCCCACAGAGACTTGTGGAGTGTTATGTTGATCTAAAGCTTCCTAACTGATTTCTAACAAATGGTAACACAGTTGTAGGTTGTCGATGCGACTAGGAGATGTTGTGACAGTGAACTAAGGAAAAGAAATAAATTGTAAAGCACTAGGGTGGTTGATTCCACCTCTAATCTCATGCTCAGGCAACTCAACTAGGCTAGTGTTCTTTTGCCTTCATTTGAAGGTCTAAGGTTGATGTTCTTCAACTGATTCTACTAACTCCCCCCCCTAGTATGAGTTGTCTTCTTACAAGACAACTCATCACAGGTCATAAGTTTCATCAACTAATTACTAATCCTAACATTTTATAGAACATCAAGAATCAAACCTAAGCTAAATATGCTTGTCATGGAAATCAGGGGTTTCATCAAACACCCCAGTAAATTAAATTAAAACATAATTAAAACAAAATACAATTAAGAATAAGTTGGTGCTCTGGCTAGCCAGGCATCCCTCAAACATCCTCACCTCAGTTCTATTTATACAAGCAACTCCAAACCCTAATTTACTTCAAATTGGAAAAGTAAAAGAGTACCCTCTCACCCACGTTGCTGAATCAGTGCTCTCCTCTGTCAATTCGTCTTCAGCAACTCCCTTGATTGATTGTTGGGAAACCCTAGCTCTAGTTATCTCTAACCTAGCTTCTAGGGTATGGAGAAGCTATGAAAGAGATAACTCGAGAAAGAGTGGTGGAGCGGTAATGAGGAGCTGTTGGTGGTCTGTGGTGTCGGGAAAAAGATGTGGGTGGTGAGGTGGTGGCTCTGTAACAGGTATGGGTGAAGGAGGTGGAGAGAATGGTTTTCTCTGAACTGGTCGGGGGAGAAGAAAGATAAATGGAAGAATAAAAATGGTTAGGTCGAAGGGGTATAGGTATAGGGAACTTCGGTGTTGAGCGGGTGCAGCGAGAAATGATGTGAAAGCTGAAGCGAGCGTTGGATGAAGACTAGATCAAATCTAACGGCTCGGAAAGGACGGGCTCGGATCCGGGTCTTGGATAGCTTGGGCCCATGTCTTGTGGATGGGTTGCTCCTTGTTGGGTTGCAATCCCATTGCGCGCGTGGCTTTGGCTTTCTGCTCCATAGACGCTTGTCTCCAATTCTTTGCTCTTTTGGATCCTCGGTTTCTCCGAACTTTATTTATTACCTAAAAACACAAAATTAATTAGTACAAATATTTATTCTTGAAAACAAAGAAAATACGAGAACGGGGATAATATCGATTTACGAGCACAAAAGATGAGTTAAATGCCAATAAAAAGGTGTATAAATATGCAATATTTGGCACTCATCAAATACCCCCAAACCTGAATTTTACTTGTCCTCAAGTGAAACAGAAATTAAGAAATCCTAACTATACCCCTATCACAGGTCTCTCGAATGCATTTAGCGTATGCACTAAGCCTTTAAACCCCTAGGTGTCCCTAGTGGACGAGTTGTAGTCTCGTGAGGGTTTACCAGAGGTGTACCCACAAAACCTTCTCCAACTTCAGAGTGAAAAAGAGTCTCAAGCATCCAAGGACCTATGAGGACATAGAGTTTCGCATGCTAGTAACAAGAAGTTAGAACTACCAAAGAACGATTCTCATCCTTAAGTGCCGAGCGAGAAATAACCATACCATATGAAAGAATTCGGATTCGATTGTGATCATAAGCCTCGACTTCGCCTCACCATTAGGGTTTTATGATAATTGCACTCAAAAAGATCGCTTTTTAGTCTCTCATGTGTGCAGGCAGGAATAAAGAGAGAAATCCCGCACACGTTGTAAGTAAGAAGGATAACCTTCCGAAATAATTTCCGGAGACTCCACAAAGGTGTGGACAAAAAGAATCTTTTTCCGATGATCTCTAAGAAAGGAAATCAACCATTAGCAAGGATGAGAGTACTCACTTACCTTCTCACCCGATCGGCAATTAGTATTACTCTCTCTCAGCATTCATAGAAACGTCTTCAATCTTCGGTCTTCAATAGCTGATGATGAACTTCTGAACTTCACAAAAACTTGACAAACATTTTTTTTTTTTTTTTTTTTAACATACATGAAATGAAAAAAAAACCAATAAAACTCAATTTTTCACAAACTTCATTAATTCTCATCCTATTTTCTTTTCTTTCCTTTGTTGCATGTAACCTTGGACTATCTCAACTTTTCTTCAAATATTCTGATGATGCTCCGCTTGCTGACGATGATGTGTTTCTATGAATATGTTGATGTTGTTGAGAGGGAGAGAGTGATGCTAACTGCAAATCGGTATTTAGAAGAAGTTTTCATCTTTAAACGTCACCCTCATGATTGACGGAATTAGCACTCAAGAGATCAAAAATAGTGCTGAAAGTGGTGCGAAGTTGGGTAGCTCACCATTCCTACCCGAATTGACGTACGGTGACACACACTCTAATGACTTTTCTAGAAAGTCACAAAGAGTGAAGGTCGACACCTCGCTTGATGTAAAATGGGTAGTCTCTACTATGGGTGATCACAATTCTACTACCGAATATCTAAACAAAGACACCTAATTCGCCTCCCGTATGGTTAAATCCAACTTTAACGCTCTAATCAACTAAGAAACCCGATTGTGTTCTCCAAAGACTTCTAAATTCTCGTTATTTCGGTCGGACTCTCTATGTAAACATAGCTAGAAGCATGCTAGTGACTCTAAAATCTCTAAAAGTTGGAGGTTTTTATTTACAAAGAGTTTTGAATTTTTTTTTTTTTTTTTTTTTGAAATAAAAGGCTAAAAACTCTATATGCAAATGTACCCCCAAACCTAAATCAAACATTGTCCTCAATGTTTCAACAGATAATAAACAGTCACATACCATGAGAACTATGCTGATAAGAGAAAAGGGAAGAGATTACCGGATGTCGGCGGGAGCAAGGTTAGAGCTTCATTTGTCAAGGCTAGAATCCAACATTCTCAGTGTTGATCATATCGGATTAGCACAATATATGTACAAGAAAACTCAACCGATTCAAGAAAGGAAATTTAACAAGTCCTACTGGATTATATACAATGAAAATTCACCATATACTAACAATCTAAAGAGTTGAGGATCAACCCAATAGAAAATATGTACAAACATCAACAACCTTACATAGATATAATATGAGAGTGCAAGTAAGGCTGCATATGGGAATGATTTTCCCCCAAACCTAAACTTGTCAACAGATGTGTTGTTGAGCACAAAATCTTGCAATTTTAAAGGTACATCATGCACAAGGTCTAGCTCAAAATGAGTTTTGCTAAGAACAGGCAGACATACATATTCCAACTGTGGCTCCTTAAAAGTGTTATACTTTGATGCAAAATGGTCCAAGAGGACTTGGGAAGCACAAAGCTCTAGGCCTAGATTAGACATTTTCAGAAAAGTTGGTTTTGCAATTTTGTTACAAACTACACCTAGGTTTGGTGGAGGAGTTTCAATCTGTGCCTTAGGAGAGAGATTAGGTACATCTAAGTTGTTTTCATGTATAAGATCATTTGCACCATCACACACTTTCCTAAGGTCAGAAGAAGAAGGTAAATCATGTTCACCTGCATAGAACAATTCATCAATCTCCATGTCATAATCATCATTATCCAAAATTTCAACCTCATGCATAACATCATGCCGTAACCTAGGCATGGAATCAGACACATCAATTTCATGCATTGAATTATCTGTGTCAACAAAAGTCTTAGCATTCCCCAAGTTACAAATAGGTGATATAGCATGCTCACTTTCACAGAACAATTGCAATGGCCCCAAATCAAGCATCACATGTATGAATATGAGAAGAAGCATCATTCATAGGGTTCACAGAAGAGAAACTTAATGTCTCTGAACCTAAAGATTCCACTACATTTTCAAAGTACACATGCTCTTCATATTCCTCATCATCATCATCATAACAAAAATGCATTCCCTATTAGCATTTCTAGTGTACTCATTTACCTCTAGATTAGGTTCATATTCAGTGTTAGTTGCATGAGTAGGAATAGAAACACTATTTTCAAAATTATCAGAGATAAAAAACATCCTATCATGAACTTCCTTCCATTCTTCATTTTGTAACCGAGTCGATTTATTTGAATGTTCATAATGAGTTTGTTCAATTGAAGGGGAGCCTTCACTAGTGGGTATACATGTTTCATATGAAGGATCATTACATGGTTGTGCACATGGTTCACTAGAGAAGGGATGATCATGCATTTTCCATCCAAGTATATCATTGTTTTGCTCTATGAGCTCTTCCATTAGTGATTGCATACAAGGAGTTGGGGAGTATAGAATTGTTCATCTCTCCACTGTGGTTGATGATACATGTGCTCATAATGATTAGGGTATGAATATTCAAGGTCAGGGCCATGAGAAGGTTCATAATATTCCCTAAAATCACTATGGTCTGTGGGGAGTTCATAACATGAATCATGCCCGTAAGCAAGTTCTCTGATGGATTTGTTCCCATCCCCAATTGCAGACCAAAATCCTGACATGATCTAGCAACTCAATTTGAACTCAAAAAGAAGCATAGCTTAGCACACATCAAACATGTTTAACCAATGATGTTTCAAAACAGGGAAGCTAAGCCCAAGTGATGCAATGTGTTGCTGCGAATGTGCAGCTCAAGTTATGCAAATCCTGGGTTGTTATGCAAAGCCCAGCTGTTGTGGGCTCAGTTTTGGTTTAAGTGGGCTTCAGTTTTGGTTTAAGTGGGCTTCAATTTTGTGTTAAGCCCAGGTTGTGTGCAAATGCATAGCCCAGTGGAACTGGGTTTCAGCCCAGTTTGGGTTCAGTTTGATGCAAAGAACACGTTTGTACACAGCCCAGAGATATAAAACTCACACAAAAGAAATTGGCACCTGATTCCAAGCACACAGAAATGCTGGTATTAGCAGGGGTATGTGGTCACAGATTATGCAAAGGTGCCACAGACACACAGTTTCCAGATATTGCAGAGGTTGGGTAACTAGCTTGGCAGGTGATCATGGCCCAACAGATTTAACATGTGAGTATGCTACTCAATTTTCACAAATCATGTGCAAAGATGCAGGGCAGATGCACAGAGGGAAATGATTCACAGATGCAATAGGGCTACACAGATGGCAAGCTAATCAAACATGAAATTTCGGCACTCTTGACCTGCACAGATGCACAGATCGATGTTTGCAGGGTCAGTTGACCTCAATGTTCACAGGTTATGCTCAGGGGTACATGGCAGATTGGTCAGCTGGTTTAGTCTAGAGAGAGACTAAGGTGCAGCTTAAATCACAGAGCTTCTTGCACAGATTGCTCAGCAAGTGAAAAAGACCTAGAACTCAACACTTGGTAATCATACGGATGTGTCAACAACTTTGGTTGACAGAGTAGAGCATGCTCAAGGTACAGTATCGATGAAGTCAACTATCACGCTTTGATATCAACTTTCTCAGTCAACTAGGGTTAAGAGCTAACTTGGTTAACCAAGTTGCAGCTTAAGCTCAACAACTACAAATGGAGCTAAGCGCAGTCTTGTTGAGGCCAAGGATTCACAAAGACAGAGCCTTGTAGAGGCCTAGATTGCACATCACACTTACACAAACAAAGACAGCTCAGATGGCTTATGCACAGATCATGGCATTCTCGGCTAGCATGTGGGTAGGTCAATACCAACAATGTGTATTTGCAAGGCTCATGTTATCATGCAGTCAAGGTGGTGCTTAGGTGAGCTACAATCGACTTCAGGGGTGATTGCACACAACACAAGTTCAACAGGGTCAGTTGACCCTTTTGGTTTTCAATGGTTATGATTAGGGTATGCGAGAATCAATTAGGGTAGTTGATATCAACCAGCCTAGTTGATATCACACAAGGTTTGTAGCAAGTTTGGTTGTACTTGTTGTAGCTCAAACTCACAAATTGCATGTGGTAACTAAGTTATCATGCAAGCATGGGTCACAGATGCACATACAGAGATGCTCAGCAACTTTTCAGTGATGCACAATTTAGCTCAATGTTAGTGCGCAAAGTAACGAGGCAATGCTCAAAGAACAGGTGATAAATTCCTACACATGCTTATCATGACATGGCACTAGTTCAGCAGGCATCTTGGTTATCAGGGAACATGGTTTATAATTTATGCACATATGAAGTACAATGAAGTTCTAGAGTGACCAACCATTTTTAGATCCACTAACAACTGTGTTCTGTTCCTCTATTTTCCTTGTTTCACCGAGATATGTTGGGTGCATCTTCACCAGTGCAGCTCCTTCTGATGCCTCTCCTTGGGGTTGTATCGCAGGCACCTGTTTACTCAAGAGAGATTTTTAGTTCCCAGAAATGTACAGTTACATTAACAGAACCACTACACAGAGTCAGCTAGCAAAGATGAGGGTTTAGCAATTAAGGTCATAATGCAGCTGAAATGACACAAATGTGACAGATTAACCCACTCAAGCTTGAGCTCAGGCTAGGCCAAATGCTAAATGGGATGGTGAGTGCAATGCACAGATGCACTATGATCCCACAGCTGAGATGTTGTAAGCTAAGTCACAGAGAGAATGATGCAAAGTATGCAAAGATGTTATGCAAACTAGCAAGAAGTACTAAGAGAATGCAATTACGATAGGCTAACTGAAAATGCAGAAATGGAAAACTACAGTTAAGTTACACTACTACAAGGATAAAAGTAACAATTCAAGGTGAGTATATATAGGGAGAAATGAAAATCAGTTAAGTGCTAGCCAATAATCGACACAACACACGCCAAGTCCCCGGCAGCGGCGCCAAAAACTTGGTAGGCTTACAAAGATGCCTACGACTATGTCTACTGCAAGTGCACAGGCCTATTGGAGGCAAGGGCAAGCACAGGTCGATCCCACAGAGACTTGTGGAGTGTTATGTTGATCTAAAGCTTCCTAACTGATTTCTAACAAATGGTAACACAGTTGTAGGTTGTCGATGCGACTAGGAGTGTTGTGACGTTGAACTAAGGAAAAGAAATAAATTGTAAAGCACTAGGTGGTTGATTCCACCTCTAATCTCATGCTCGTGCAACTCAACTAGGCTAGTGTTCTTGTGCCTTCATTTGAAGGTCTAAGGTTGATGTTCTTCAACCGATTCTACTAACTCCCCCTAGTATGAGTTGTCTTCTTACAAGACAACTCATCACAGGTCATAAGTTTCATCAACTAATTACTAATCCTAACATTTTATAGAACAAGCCAAAGAATCAAACCTAAGCTAAATATGCTTGTCATGGAAATCAGGGGTTTCATCAAACACCCCAGTAAATTAAATTAAAACATAATTAAAACAAAATAAAATTAAGACTAAGTTGGTGCTCTGGCTAGCCCAGGCATCCCTCAAACATCCTCACCTCAGTTCTATTTATACAAGCAACTCCAAACCCTAATTTACTTCAAATTGGAAAAGTAAAAGAGTACCCTCTCACCCACGTTGCTGAATCAGTGCTCTCCTCTGTCAATTCGTCTTCAGCAACTCCCTTGATTGATTGTTGGGAAACCCTAGCTCTAGTTATCTCTAACCTAGCTTCTATGGTATGGAGAAGCTATGAAAGAGATAACTCGAGAAAGAGTGGTGGAGTAGGTGGCTGAGGAGCTGTTGGTGGCTGTGGTGTCAGGAAAGAAGATGTGGGTGGTGAGGTGGTGGCTCTGTAACAGGTATGGGTGAAGGAGGTGGAGAGAATGGTTTTCTCTGAACTGGTCGGGGGAGAAGAAAGAGAAATGGAAGATGGGAAATGGTTAGGTCGAAGGGGTATAGGTATAGGGAACTTCGGTGTTGAGCGGAGTGCAAAATGAGAAATGATGTGAAAGCTGGAGCGAGCGTTGGATGAAGACTAGATCAAATCTAACGGCTCGGAAAGGACGAGCTCGGATCCGGTCTTGGATAGCTTGGGCCCATGTATTGTGGATGGGTTGCTCCTTGTTGGGTTGCAAACCATGCTTTGTGCGGCTTTGGCTTTCTGCTCCACAGACGCTTGTCTCCATTCTTTGCTCTTTTGGCTCCTCGTTTCTCCGAACTTTATTTATTACCTAAAAACACAAAATTAATTAGTACAAATATTTATTCTTGAAAACAAAGAAAATACAGAATCTGGGATAATATCTGATTTCTGAGCACAAAAGATGAGTTAAATGCCAATAAAAAGGTGTATAAATATGCAATATTTGGCACTCATCATACACTCAATTGGAGCACTACCAGTAGCCTCTCATAGAACACTACTTATTTTACGAGATGTGACTGGATTTTCGTCTTAAAGAGGCAAACACTTATATAAAAGCAAATGAAACATTTTACGCCTAGTTAATAACAGCCTTTTACGATTTGGTCATGATGGGAGAGAAACTGATATAACATTGAAGTTAATTAACACCAACTTTTGTTGGTAGTGTATAGTCTCCCCCTGATTATGGCGAAAATATTTACATGTCATAAAACGAAAACAAGTTTCGTAAAGTATTACCCGATTAATTCGAAGACATATACTCATAATAATTTCTAGTTTTTAAGTACAACATATTTCGACTATTCAAAAGTCATTATACATTTTCCACCCATCATGGATTTTGCTGGTAGTAGCCAAAAACATATAGAATACGCAAATAAATCTCCAAAAAAAATTAAGTTTTTCAGAATAAAATTACGGACTTCCTTCATCAAAAGAAAATTAAATTAAGATCAATATAGTCACTGCAAGGACTAATAATATTGACTAACATGCCGGGTGCGCACCCATTGATCTTTAGTGTCCGACCGTAATCCAACTATAAGTGGAACAAATCCGAATTTTAGAGATTATTACCGATATTTTATTTTTTATTTTTTTTAATTTTTTTTTAAAATTGCTCAATATCTTTAAGAATGCAGCAAATTCTTGTTCATCGGTTTTAAAGATTGGCTTATACCATAATAACGATATTTCATTATTTAGGGATCGATATAGATGAAATAAATTCTGACTGAATTATATGTTTCTTTTTAAGAATATAAAGAAACCATTATCGTTATTTTACTTTAAAAAGATAAAATCCACTCTTTCTAGTTGATGAATGGTTTCATGTAAAGGAAAATGGAAACCAATGGTTTATTATTAGATAAAACCATACATATTTGATCGCAAAATTTCGTTTGAAACGATCAATCTTCCAGAATAGGGAAAAATCAAACCATTTTGGAAAAATTTTAGAAAATATGCCAATCTATTTTCTCTTATCATATAGAAACCAGTGAGAAAATTCACAGAAATTGGTTCTTATGATTTATCAAACTCATATCGACAAAATAAAAATATTTTCATTTTAGTTATCACGTAAGCAAAATCCACTTTTGGCTGGCGGATGGTTTCTTGTAAGGAATAGAAAATATACGGGTGAATCACATGATCTTTGTCTATAGGACAAAGATACCAAATAAAATTGGCCGTAGGTTTTTCAACCATGCACATGATTAGTTACCGTAAAGATAATTAAATCGCGATAACACCAATTTTTGGTGATTATAATTTCACTAGAAGAATAGAAATTATAAACCACCTTGCGATGGGTTCTTGTTTTTTCTTTCTCTATGAAGGAGATAAGAGAAGAAAGGAGGATCAAACTTAAGAGTTGATCACCCATACATAATAGAACTTAATACGTATAAAATACAAAGTACAAAAATGGAAAACCTAAAATAAAATATTAATAATTAAAATACAGTTTAGATTTTATTGTACAACGGTGGACAGCCGCCACTTTAAAAACGTCCCTTATACAGGTCCTTTTGGCTCACACATCTTTAAACTTAGATGCTCATGGACACAGATATAGGTTTGTAATACAGATTCCGTCCTTAAGTTGAGTGGATCTTTATTTTGATCTCATCCTCCATCCAAAAATCATTAACACGTGTAAAAATAAACAAAACTAAAGAATGTATTAACAACAGTTAGTTGAGGAATAAACAATCAATAAAAAAATATTAAAAGACTATAAGATTGTTCAAAGCTCCCTTGATACTGTTGTAAAAAAAAAAAAATCTGCCATACCGCTCAGTTGGTAGTTCTACTTGTGATATAGAATAAGAGGTGAAGAAGACACAAAGTAAAGGAAGAAAGAAGAGAGATTTCTTATTCATGTGTACAATAGACGGACATTAGAGCTTCTATTTATAGGGCTAGACACAAGGGCATTTCAGTAATAAACGAGATTTGCACTAACATAATTACAATTACACGTTTATAACAAAAAAACAATTTTTAGAAAATGCCTTTATGAGACGCTCCGTAACCGGCTAACTAGACATTAGGATTACGAGACATGGGCAAGTCCCTCTATGTTTCCGTAGGCCCTTTATGAAGGTTTAATTGCCCGGCCCAGTTTAGACCCTAAGCCGACGTCTGATTTTTGAAAACAATTTCTATATCGAAGAACACCAAAAAAAGGAAACAATTTCTATATCGAAGAACACCAGTGCCTATAAATATACGTACGTCAATCGCATATTGCATAGCAAAGGGACAATTAAAGGATTAGAGAATTCGTGACTTTGATTGAGCCTTGAAGAGATGGGTTCTAGAGCAATTCTTGTCAATACCGATGGAGCAGATGCGGGGAATCCCTTGGCAGTGGTGGATTATGTGGAAGATATGTACAGATTCTACAAAGTCACAGAGATATGTTCAACTTCAAGTCATCAAGTTCATGGATATATGGACTTGCAATACGATATAACTGAGCGTGAGAGGATGATTGTTGTGGATTGGTTGATTGATGTTCATAGGGAATTTCAGCTTTCACCAGAAGTATTATATCTTGCTGTCCAGATTTTAGATCGATACCTTGCGATGGATTTAGTTGTGACAAAGGAGGAGATGCAGTTATTAGGGGTTACTGCTATGTTTATAGCAAGCAAATATGAAGAAGTTTCACCACCAAAAATAGATAGATTTGCTGATATCACAGACAATGCATGCAGCACAGAGCAGATACTGGAGATGGAGAAATCAATTATGGTGAAGTTCAAATGGACATTACCCTTCCCTACTGCATACCATTTCCTTGTTCGCTTTCTAAAGGCTGCTGAAGCAAATGAGGAGATGGGGAACATGGTGTTTTTCTTGGCGGAATTGGGTCTCCTGCAATATGAAATGCTAAAGTATTGCCCGTCCATGTTGGCAGCATCTGCTGTCTATGCAGCACGGTCCACACTGATGATTTCCCCTTTGTGGAACGAAACACTTAATCTCCATACAGGTTACTCTGAATCTCAACTTAAAAACTGTGCTAAGAAATTGGTAAGCTTCCGCTCAGGGGCGGCGACAGAACACAACTGTCCGGCGGTTTTGTGGAAATACTCGGAGTTGATGTAAATTACAATGTAGCTCGACTTTCACCAGCAAATGACCACTTGGTTATGGATTGATTGATCCAGGGAGAAAGCTCGCCTTGTATTGTTTCATGTGTCTTGTTTACTTTCAAGCGATTGTAGATTGTTGTAATTCCACCAATTGCCAAGTGTTTTAAGTTCTAAATTCATTTGAGAAAACGAAAACATACTCTGCAACAAAACAACGGCCCAATTCTCTGTTTCTCTGTATATGTGTTAAATGAAAGAATGTCAAAAACATGAGCACAAAAGACCATCCTTCCTACCACCTGCAACTTCCATATCTCATCGTTGACAATGAATTTTTTACACGGATAAATTTAATCACCTATTACTAATCTCTATGCAGGAAGATAAAACTTTACTTTTCTGGTGTCTATAAGAAGGCATGACATTTTTTGCTTCCTAAATTTCTAATTTATAATTACACTTCGAGTGTTGTTGATCCTTGATTTTGATCTCTGACACCAGCGTCCTCGTCTATTACCTGTACTTTGCCATGAGGCAGCAACCTGAATCTTGTTTTGTTCTTCTTTGGAACCCCTGAATCTTGTTTTCTTCTTCCTAAAAAACTTACTGCACCAGCTGACCAGTGAATAGCTTTGAGCTCATTGTGCTCAAGTATGGCTCTGCAAAAGTCATTTAGGATTGAAACATTTAACATTGATTGTCAGACACAAACAGTAGGAACTTGTGCTTATGAGAAAAGACAATAGAAAATATTAATGAGATAATGGATACATTTGGATTGCACTGATGATAGCGCCAAATAAACCCAACATTGCCATGACTGAATAGAGACAGATTGAAGCAATGTTAGTAGAAAAGAGACATTGGTATCATAAATTGTTGCAGACAAAACAAATTATAATCTAAAACTTGATCATGTTCTGATCATTTTTAGAATTTTCTTCTCTTCTAAGTCTTTCATGATAGCTGAGGTGAAAATTTCCTTGGACAGCATTGTGATACAGCAAGGTGAAGCGAACAAGAAGTTCCATGGATTCAGCTAGTATTTCGATATTTGTGTGCTGCAATTGCTTAACCCATTCGAAAGCTACGTCTACTCCTCATGTTGCTCCTCCTGTCCATAGTGTCTTGGATATCCTCTAGTCCTAATGGTGTGTCCTGCAAAATCTAGAGTTGTTAGAGAAGTGAAATAAGCAAGACTTTTTGGATCCTGTAGGGTGCAAATTTTGATAATTATGCCAAAATTTTCCTTTGGTCTGGTTCCGAGGTGTAGTTAGCGATATCTTCATGACTATGAGCCCCACTGTCCTCATGATGGTGAACAGAGTTGAGGATGTGGTTTTGGATGCGGTGAACTATGTAGTGATTGCACAAGTGTTGTTGAATGTTAATAGTGATTTTGTCTGGCATTTGTCTGGATGTGATTGAAGATAAAATCACATCTAGCCTTCTAGATGTACCAGCAGACTGTTGCATAAATGTTACAATAATCATCAGTGTTGCCAGAAGTGAACCAGGAGTTTAACCAATCCATGAAATTGGCTGCATGGGAATTTAGGAACATATGTGTCATAGTTTCCTTCCCACTATTACATAATGAGTTTTGTTGATTATTATTTCATAAACCGATGTTGTCATTTTGTGAGCCCTCAAACCCAAATGTTCGGAGCCCCTATAATAGGATTCTATAAAAAAAGAAAAATTACTTGCGTCTATAAATTTTTGAGACATAAGTTGAGTTAATTTCAACACTAATAGTTTTAGGTGGATAGAGGTCCACTGTATGATGAAATAAAAGAACTGGCTTACAAAGAATGTTGCATCATACTGATTGCGAATTACTTCCCATATTTTTGAAAGCATAGAACGAAAATAACAAATTCTAATATTCTTTTTGCTCGGTAAATAAAAGATTATCACATTGCAAAAAGAGTTGACTGTTAGCAAATCTAGTCATGTTAACAAATCAATCCATGAGTAGATTATAGGATCTAGAATTTATTATGTTTACCACAAAATAATTACGAGATGAAACTGTACATACCTTGAGACATTTGCAATATTCCCTTGTCTCCCTGTTGCTCCGATATGCTTGCTAATTTCAGTTTGTATGCTTGATCAGATTGTACTAAAATACTACTTTGATTGTAATTTAGAGGATCATATATTCCTTTACCCAAACTATACTAGTTGATGTTCATTAGAGATGGAATTTCAGCTACCTTCTTTTTGTAGGGCAATAAATAAGAGATCTCTGTTGGATATAAAAAAGTAGTTTCTAGCTCTCCATCAAGGTTAATTACTACCAGGTGTCATGAAGCTATACTAACACAGGCTTAATAAACGACACATGCAATGCTGAAGTGCATAATGCTAGACACCTCACTAGTTGGACCAGGTCAAGTTTAGTCGTACATGACTCAGCCTAAGTCATGTGCCACATAATCCAACATTCTCCCACTTGGCACAGACTTACACTACACCATTTTTAACGATTTGTAACGGCAGAGTTCAGTTGCAAAGCGGGGTTGCAACAGTTTCAGTCTGTTATGAAAGTGGATGTTGCAAATTTTCGCAACGGCTCATAAGCAGTTGCGAATTTTCGGTCACAACAGTTTGAAACTGTTGCAACGTAAAATTGTCGCAACAGTTTGCAACAGTTGCGAAATTAGCTGGTCGCAACAGTTTCAAACAGTTACGAAATTAGGAGGTCGCAACAGAATATTGCAGTTGCGAAATGTTTGCAACATCAAAAAAATAGTGGTTTTGACCGGTCAAAAACCAGGTTTTGACCGGCCAAAACCAGGTCAAAATTACACTCCCCTGTAACAAAACCATGTCAAAATCAAGTTTTTAATCCAACAAAACTATCAAAAAAAAATATTTGTTCTAGATTTTAATCCACCATGACATTCAATGATCAACTCCATATACACAAAAATTAAGAACCACGTCACAAAAGTTCTAAGGACATACAAATTTTGTGTGTGGTATCAAAAGATCTTATTCATAACATAAGGATCTTATTCAGTACGATTCTACAAGGTTTGACATCACTCTGCAAGTTTATTTTATCAATAACTTCAACAAGTACCATACCTTCCGAGAAAAGAGTTGATAAATGATGACTTCCCAACACCTTTTAGGTCCAAAGATGAAAACTGGAAAACATTTCTATCTGATTGTTGCTTCTTGCGATCTAACCTTCTTCGTTTGGTTATATGCAGGACAAAGGCAATGTTTCCTTGGTATCCGATGTAAACCAAATTGGCTACACTTTTAACCGGATCTAACAATGTCATAAGGGTCCACTGCATTCAGATTTATAGCATTTAAAGAAGTGAAATTCCAAACTGACACAGCTGGGATAACACACTGGAAAAACTTAAAAGGAATAAAAGAATAAACTCCAGCAATTGAAAATCTTTTATTTCTTTGAGAAAGCAAACAAAGCGAAAGTAGTGAATCCATCCCTAATGCAGTCTTCTCTGTAGATTCCTTATGTGGAGCTTTACTCCAAGGACTGTAGTTCCAAGATATAAGTAATATTAGGTTTCATATGAGACTGAGCACAATAAAAATATCCTCAGAAGAGCAGTCAAATAAAGATTGATTCATAAAATATATTTCAATTAAATTGTTCTGTTTACTTCTTTCTTTTGTTCATGTGCACATGCGCAGTTATGAAAATTTAGTAAGACTACTGATAATGCACTTGCAAGCAACAAATGATCTGAGGCTGCTAGCCAGTTCGTAGAAATGACGGTTTTGCAGAAATGCGTCGCATATAATACATGTTGTGAAATCATAACGATGCGGTAAAAAAATAAAAAATAGCTAGTTTTAAAATATCACCTTTCTGGTGTAGTTGAAAAAAGTTCATTAAGTTCAGCAGGTCGTAATGCGCCACCCTAGTAGACAGTGGTGCAGGGCTGCAGAGATGACACTCCCGATATTCATGAACACATTTCATCAAGAAGATTAGTAGGCATATAAAAACAGACGACAGATAAGTTCTAACTATTCGATTATACTGCGAGTCATGGACAAGAACTCGGTCCAAGTATAGCGCCTTAGTTCTTGTTTCTTAAAATTTTATCAAGCCACTAAAACATATCTCCTAGAGTTCTAGTAGCTTTTAACTACAAAACAGCTGCACTAACGGTCCAAAACATGAACTATTCTAGAATGTTTTCAGAAATTATATTTTGGCTCGTAGTTTAAAATTAGAGGGTTAACAATCGAAAATTTTCTAACTTGAACTATATGTGCATTTCTCTCCTGCATTATCGATAGTAAGAATCCAAAATACTTATTCAAAAAACAGTAACTACCGCTACATTTAAGAGCCTACCAAGAAGTTAACCAGAAGCATACTAAGCTAATATTTCGTATTCTTTGATCACAGGTTAATAATTCAGAAATGTGGACGGTTATGAATATAGGCCATATAGAAACCTCAAATCATAAATAATCTTAGAATGCATTTATGAAAATTAAATGACTAAGAGATTAAAAAAAATAATTATTACATGATGTGATGGAAGTACCGCAACATTACTACTAGTGTGAAAAGATAAAGCAAGATACATGTGAGGCAAATGTATAACTAAGACAGAAGGAAATATTATTTTCAGTTAAGCAGTAATAGTGTGAAAGTCCCAAGACAAAATGCAGAACCTGAAGTACAGTAGCAGCCATGGAATCCTTCTTGTTAATCTAACCCCGGGGAACTTCAATTGCAAGGGCAACATGAGTTGTCAGTCGTCATATAAGGAAAATAAAGAACTGGTCAAGAAGAACCTTAACCAATTGAAAGTACGAAAAGATTTATATACACACCGGTGAAGTAGCCGCAATACGGGAATCACCTCCTACATGCATATTTAGCATCGGAGGAGGTATAGGCTATGTACTTGGTGTTCGAAGAGGATCACCTGCAGGGTAATTTAACCCTTTATAATTTAGACATACAAGTTCACACAATCTTAAAGTAAACTAACGATATAAAAGAATTAAGACATACTTCAGGGTAAACACCGATATAGTGATCCAAAAAATGCCCTGCAATGAAATTGCGCCATTTCAATACAGGTCTACATGAAAGATAAACTAAATAAAATGTTAAAAAGAACCATATTAAGACATACTTCAATCTCAGTCTTGGACTATGAGAGGACATGTCCGCATAGAAAAGCCACTGTTTGATTAGCGACAACGAGTATAGATTAAAGTCAGTGAGTAAAGTATTCGAAAAATAAAAAATTCCCAACTCATGCATGCACCAAAATACATACTATATTGTACTAATTCTGAACCAATCAATTAAGCTTTAGAGTATAAAAATGATCCAAAAACAAGGCCCATTTCACATAAGAGGTTAAAAGAATTCACCATTTATAACTCAATCCATGAAACCCAAGTCCTGAAACCAAAAAGTGACAGATGTTTATAACATCAAATAGTTAATAAACGTTGATAGAAAGAGGAAAGGAACAAGAAGAATTACCTGACCCATATCGCTTAGCAAAAGATTACCATCTACTTCCCGCTCCAACGCAACATCTATTATCAAAACGAGACTTAGATTAATCAAATGCAGATATAGCACAAGCAAATCAAATTTACACAAAAAAAACACACTGACCATTTCACTAGCATTGAATCAGATATGTGTAAACTAATCCTTTGGTGTCCACTCTCAGATGATGTTTCTCCGCTTAGTCTAGAGCCACAGCCTAAAAATAAAACACAGAGTAAACAATCAAAAACTAATTCCAAACTTCAGCCGTCTACTAATAAAATCACAAATTTAAGTATCAAACATGAACTTACCAATATCAAGGAGCAGTCGCAGAACATCATCCCCGGGCAACGCAAGAAGCTCTAATACTCTTTTAGACAGATTTTCCTTTACACCATAAAATCGACTAGATTTAGTAAACGAAATCAAACTATTTGACTAGAATTGCTAAAAATATGTTGAGGAATTATGATTATTAAACCTGAATTTCAGTATACGACAAGAAGAGGTATGTTTCCTAGCTCCATGACAGTTTTGTGCACCAAAGCTGAAGGGTACTTCTGTTTGTTAGTCTTGATAGTAGCCAGAACAACACCTGAATCTTTTCCAGCTTGAACTGAAATAGACTTTGTAGTAGCTAACCCTACAATACACCAAATTACCACCAACATCAATAAATCATTAGCAAAAACCCTAAAATCTAAACAACGGAATCGAAAAAAAAACCCAAATCAGAACTCAACAGTACAAGACCAGCTGTTGTTTTTCTTACCAAAGTGTTTGGAGGTATTAACGTTGTACAGATTGTTAGGTTCTTTCTGAACTGAACCATTTGATTTCTATTTCCAAACTCTTTGACGAGGAAAGCGTCATTCCTCTTTACGATTTCTCAAATCAAAAACCCTAAAAATTTAGGGATTTCACACAAATCAGATTCAATCAAACCCATAATAAAAAATCAAACATAGGGATGAAATCAAGCGAGACACTTTATTATACTTACAAGGAAATGAGAAGTTTATGGCCTTTCTTCTTCTCTGTGTTGCTGTTCTTGAGAGTTTTTGGAGACTACATAAGAGAGACTGAACCCTAAAACAACTTTTGTATGTAAACCATGAAACCCTAAGGCGAAAAATAAATAGGTTTGCTTGATCTGAAATTTGAGATCTCTGAAACATAAGAATTTTAGACATGACATAAGCGAATGAGAGACAGAAGAGAATGAGAGATGAGAACGAGAGAGAAAAAGAGATGAGAATGAGATAGAATAGAGTTCGATGATAATAATAGGCTAAACCCGAGTCAGTTTCACATCTGAATGGGCTGAAATCAAGTCAGCTTAAATGTGTGTGCAGCCACACTCACGAGTCGCACGCGCACAACCCAATTTAGTTGCGAATCGTAACAGTTTCAAACAGTTGTGAGTTTTGTAACTTGTATAAACTGTTGCAAAAAAAAATTTAACTGAAATTTGTAACTGAAAATTCGCAACAGAGACTAAGCTGTTGCAACTTCTAGTTACTAATCCCTGAATTTGGTGTAGTGTTACGGCATACGTAATGTCTAGAAAAATAATCTTTAGTGCGCAAATAAAATTCTAGATCATGTAAATGTTAAAATTAGACAATATACTAATTGAGTCATATTGGTTACGAGTCGGCATGTGACAAGCTCCCTTCCATGTACTACATAATTAGTTCATTACCTAAGATGACTTGTAATAGTCTTTGGCAAGACATCATTAGTGCTCTTTCTAAGAGCTTACAAAGCAAAACAACATTAATGCCTTTAGCAAGAAAAACCTGTATTATATTTCAGTAAGTATGTACACAAAAACAAGAGATACATGAAAACTAAAAACAACATTCTTAGTTAGATCTCAAAAGTCTAATGGAAATATCTGAAATCATCCATAGTTTCAATTATAAAGGACATGTTGTGTATAAGCATTTATGGGTAAACCTTTTGTCAATGGATCCGCTATCATAATCTTTGTGCTTATTTGTTCCACAACAACTCGTTGTTTTCTAACCTCTTCCTTAACAATGAAAAACCTCACCTCTAAATTTTTAGCAGCATCAGAGTTTCCATACTCATCGTTTTTAGTGAAAGAGACTGTTGCGCGATTATCACAATAGATTCGATTCCAAGTCCTGAGATAAAGTTGCGCAGCCATAATGCATGAATTGTGGCTCCATAATATGCCACATACTCAGCCTCCATAGTAGATGAAGTGTATACAGTATGTTTTACACTTTTCCAAGATATAGCTACACCGGCCAACATAAATATATATCCAGATGTGGATTTCCTACTATCGGAGCATCCTGCAAAATCAGAGTCTGAATATCCCTCCACTTCAAGGTCATTTCCTCTTTTATCAGTGAGCCTAGAATCTTTCGATCCTTGTAGATACCGCATCACTTTATTTGCTGCCTTCCAGTGGGCCATGCCTAGATTACTTTGGTAACAACCAAGCATCCCCACTGCAAAACTAATATACGGTCTCGTACAAATCATTGCATACATAAGACTCACTACTGCAGAAGCATACAAAAAATTTTCCATTTCTTTTTGTTCAAAATCATTCTTTGGGAACTACGAAAGACTAAACTTGTCACCCTTTTGAATTGGTGGATGAACAATCCTTCATGCCAAATCTCTCTAGAATTCTCTCAATATAACTTTTCTGGGATAAACGTAACGTTCCTTGTTTTCGATTTCGAGATATCTCGATACCGACGACAAATTTTGCTTCCCCCATATCCTTCATTTCGAAGTTTTTAGAGAGAAACTTCTTGGTTTCGTGCAAAAGACAAAAATCATTAGTGGCAAGTAGTATGTCATCAACATATAAGACCAAAATTATGAACTTGCTCCCACTGATCTTCATATAGATACACCGATCAAAAATATTTTCCATGAACCCGAAAGTTGAAATGGTATCATTGAACTTTAGATACCATTGTCGGGATGCCTGCTTAAGTCCATAGATCGATCTATTTACACTACACCATTTTTAGGGATTATCAACGGAGCCTGGACGTTGCTGACCGGGGTCGCAACGGCAGGTTGACGTTTCAAAACATGGTGTTGCATTTTTTCGCAACGGCATAAGCTCTGTTGCGACTCTTGGTCAGCAACGGAGATTCGCAACGTACTGTGCCGTTGCGACTTTTTTTATTCGCAACCAAGGTCTGCCGCTGCTAAGCTATTTCTAATTACAAGAATACCCCTCCCGGAAATAAAATGTTATTGGTTCTGGTTCTAATTTACTGGTTCTGGTTCTAACTTAGCAACAGATTAAAGACGTTGCTAATATTTTGCAACATAAAAAAAAGTCAAGTCTTCATTGACCTGGTCAAAATCCATTTTCCCTCACATTCCCCCCCCAGCTACCTGGGCCTCACATTCATTATTTCCACAGATATACATTCATTCATTCAACATACAAAATCGTATCAAATTATGAAATTGGATTCTTCAATTGATTTTAACAAAAATTATGAGTATTTGATACAAATGTGTTCTAAGTATCACAAGACATGAAACTCATCGAGTTAACCAAAAAAATGATTGGATTTCATTTTGAAATCAAGATATGACACCGATCATAACCACAAATATTTCAAGGATTGCAATGCACAACTGTGATATAAAATATACTAACCCACAAACAATCCTATCACTACTTATATGGTTCTGTTATTTCTTGCTATCAATAGACATATGGTGCAAGTCCATATAACAAGCTTAATGTCCTACCCGGTGGCGAAGTTCAATTCTGTTGAACTGAATTTTGTTGCACTACATCAATACAAAATCGATGATGAAGAACACCCTCAAATTACCACCTCGTATCGTAAATGAGACCAAGATGATGAAGAACCTGTCACAAAGGATTGTGCAACTAAACTCAAGATTGAGAAAATCGAAAAATGACAAGTAAAGAACTTTCAACTGATCTTATCGTGAGTGCTTACCCAAGGTCGAGTAATGAATGCCAATTGGAAAGAGTTCTGTCAGAAAAGCCAACCGATATTTGTAAGGAAACTAATGATAAAACCTTAAAACAATCTAAGTGTTTGCACTCAATCACCGAAGTTACAATCTTCATTACCCTAAATAGGATGAAATATAGAAGATGAAGAACTACAAAGTTGAACCAACCAACTTATCATGGGGCTTCACCAAATAAGTCCCCTAAACAAAAACATCTCCATTATTCGCTAGCTGAACCTCCTCATCAACTTGGTTTACTTGTACATCAATCTCTCCCTTAACGACTATTTCCCATTCAATCCTAGCAGATGTACACATGGTCGTTATTTTCACCTTCGCCCGTGAGCCTCGCAAAACGATAACAAATTGAACATGAAAATCTCAACTCACGAAAAAACTCCATAAACGATACCAACACGTATATCTAAAAACCCTACTCATCCCCATTTAATCGCAACTTGAGATTGCGCTAGAATCTTGACTCTTAAACTATGGCATTTCGATGAATTTGAATTATGCTATTAACCTTTTCAAATATGACAGAGAATAAACATCCAATATATCATAGAAAAGGATAAGCTTTGTGAACTCGTTCTACTTCGAATAAATTTTCGAGATTGAGACCCCTTGATAAGGAAATTAATTCAAATGCATTCATAGCGACCGGCTCGCTTCTTCCTTCTTCGCTCTTATTTGTTATTGGGTTTCCATGTACCATGCAAACAAAAAATATCGAATTCAATCATTATCAACAACAACGATGCAAAATTTAAAACATCTTATTAACTTTCTCTTGACTCACCTCAGGGACCTTGAAAATAGCTTTTACGTCATCCAAGTTGATGTCATCTATCTCCTGAAACACGAGACACTTAAACCCTTTCCTGAACCATTCATCCTTTAACATTTCGGGAACAAGAATGCTACCGTCATTTAACATAATAAGTTAGACTTGCTTTTTACAAGTTCACTCGAGACCAAATGCCAACAACAAATTAGTACCACGATTACAAAATGTACAAAACATGCTTACGGTTATGGGATTAGGATCCAAGATTCGAGTTATAAATCTCAAAGCCCAAAGAGATCCAAGGAGGATAAATATACTCTGCAATGAAATCAAGTCCAATAAAACACCGGCGTGAATGGATACAAACAAAAGTACACTTAAATGGTAGAAATATTTATGCTCACTTTTTATACATGACCGTAAGGTTAGAATCATCAAAAGGAAAGTAACCCGCAAGAAGTACAAATAAGATGACCCCGCATGACCGCAATCATGCAATGTCCCATCATAACCTTTATCCTTGAGGACTTAAGAGAGTGCGCACCTACAACTTTTTCAAAGAGCTCCCCTCCAAAGGACAGACTCCAAAACGTTAAAAATCTTTGCCTTGCTTCCCATCACCTAAACCAAGAGAATATATCATTTACAAAGATGATAAAAAATTTAAAATAAAATAGAGATAATCTAGAGACACAAATAAGCACTATGATTCCCATTACCTGAACGATGTGTGGGTGCTTTATCGCCTTCATTGTTGAGATTTCTCTCCTTATCTGCAGATGTAACATAAGCAATTTCAATGAGTGTTACAGCCTTTTACATAGGTAAATTACTAAACAACCACACAACCATGTATGCTTTAACATAACATAAGATCTATGAGTCAACTAGCATATAACATTAATGTAAGCAAGGCATTATATAACGTTCAAGAAATTAGCCGATCGTGTGAATCGCTTGTTAAGCAATAGTCTATTGGCGTAAGACAAACCATATTGGAAATATTAAACAACATCAATATTGCCAATCTTATTTGCAATGTTAAACAACATCAAGCTGCTCAATACAATTTTTTTAGCCAACAAACTTCATATAAGAAGCATACAAAACAATCATGGTATGTTTAACTATCAAACTTTACAATATCATTGTTGAGCTTACCCAAGTCTGTCCGGTCCATCATAGTTTAAGCTCGTTGCTTTCCGCCTCTCCGCCAGTGGTCCATTTCTGGAAACACTAACAAGACTTTGCTTGTGAGTTCAACTTTTCCGACACCGATCGTTATGAATTCCGAATTCTTCCTAACCTTGGTGAAGCCATGACCCGTAACAAATCATATACACTGAAAAAAGCAACACCAATTAGTAGCAAAAGAAATAGAACTAACTCAATCAGTTACAGAAGCAAGGACCAACATAGACACGAAGTAAAAAAAAATAAAAACTTAGAGCTTACATACTTTAAAAATGAAATCAAATTTTGACAATGATTCCAAATAAGTGCCTTTACATCGAGAACGACTTAGCTGAAAACATAGAAACCTTTTAAATTACTAAAATTAATCGGCTAGGTCTATAAACGAAAAATAAAGTTAATTACTCACCTAGCCCATGCTCAATGGTTAATCAACACCAAAACTCCATCATCATCACCCGCAATGCCATAACTCGCCGCCATCTTAACCTTACATACCACCAGCAGCTTCCCATCTAGCACAATCAACTCCTCGCACACAACATCATATCATCCAACATCTTCTCAAAGACCTCAAACACCACCAATAGAAACCCATCCTCTATCACAAGTCTGTACCACAATCCATATATTCCCCCGCATCAAACCTTAACTTCAATATCTTAACTCCTTCTAGGTCTTATGCTACCGCAATTTCTCCACCGTGATTTCACCTACAATGCATCAAGCATTAATAACAACTTCAATTGAAGTATTGGGGAAGAACAAGAAACCCTAATTTTGAATTTCTCTAAATTTATTCTTCAAAATAATAGAATCACCACCATCAATTCTTGAGTTCAACTCAAACCCTAATAGCAGTTCTTCCGTTATTAGTACCACCCTAATTCCTCTCGATCTCCTTTACAGATTCATTAAACAGAAACCCTTTTGATTAAATCAAACCCGAGCTTCAATCTTTATTAACTGCAACTTATCACCATCATCATCAATGCCTTCTTCAATGATTACTCAAACTCTTCTTACAAAGCACCACCAACTCATCACCTTTTTCTCAACGGGTTCATCCTTGTATTTGCGAGTTCAAGAAATTAAAAACTGAAATTGAAAACAACAAATTCACAAATGAAACACTAAAATCGATAAATCAAATCCAAATCCTTAAAATCGAAAATAGCGACTCACGATAAAAACCTAAAATCGATAAACTAAAAAGAAAAAAATAGATTCACAAACAAAACCCTAGAAATCAAAATATCTAAAATTGCAAAATCTATAAACCCTATAAATCAAAAAAACAAAAGGATTATTAAAGAGACTTAAAACCCGGTAGATTTCAAAGTGGTTTTAGATTGAAAGAGATGACAGAGATGAGTTCTTCAGAGTCTATTCGTGGAGAGGAGATGAAAAGAGATGAGGTTCTGGTGGAGAAGAAAAATGTGAAGGAAAAACGATGAGGAAGGGATATAGGATAACTTTGGTCAAGGGTGGAAACAAAAAGAAGCATACTTGACCGAAGTTTGACTTGGGCGTAATTATCAGTGCCAGTGTTCCCGACCACACACATGTTTCACACACTTGAACCTTGAGCAGCTAATATTCGCAACCTCACGTGTGTGGTTGCAAAATTCGCAACGGCATATCTCTCTCATAAGTAAAATTAGAAACGGGATTAGCAATCAAATTTCGCAACGACAATAGTGCCGTTGCGAATCTGGGTTGAAAATCCCTTAAAATGGTGTAGTGTTAGTTTACATACCATATTTTCTTTCCCCTTTTCAATATATCCTTCTGGTTGCTCCTTGTAGACCTCTTCCTTCAATCTCCCATTTAGAAAAGTCATTTTTACATCCATTTGATGTAATTCTAAGTCATAGTGAGCTACTAGAGCCATAATGATCCTCAATGAGTCATTCTTTGATACAGGAGATAATGTCTCATGATAATCAATGTGTTCTTTTCGATTAAAGCCCTTAGCTACAAGTCTAGCTTTATGTGGTTCGATATTGCCGGAAGCATCGTGTTTTGTCTTAAAGACCCAATTGCTTTACAATTTTCCCCGGCACCCGACATAATCCTGCAGACCTCATTCTGTTTCGTGGACTTTATCTCTTCATTTGTGGCATTAATCCATTTAATTGACTCACTACACTTCATGGCTTGAGAAAACGATATCGGATCTTTATTTGATCCAATGTCAAAATCGATTCCTTAAGATACACCACATAGTCTAGAGATATAGTATTTCTGCTTTATTAGATCTCGCAAGTTCAAGTGACTCGGTGGTTCATCAACCGTTGATCATTTTCATTAATGGGGGTGTGTCTCGTGATTCTTGTTGTTCCACGCTATCATTTTGATGATCGCTTAAGGGGAACAACAATTCTTTTCTCAAGTTATGGGAATAGGAACTATTACCCGCTCTTCTTCAATTACAAAGATCACGCGATTCACTACTCCCACTAGACTCACCATTTTCAAGGAATCTAGCATTACCGGTTTCACAATTCTCAAAGTAAGGTTAGGACAAAGAAAAACCTATACCCTTTGGATCTTTAGGTATCCAATAAAGAAACAACTAATTGTTCTAGGATCCAATTTCTTTTCATGTGGGTTATAAACTCTAGCTTCTGCTGCACAACCCCAAACATGCAGGTGTCTTAAACTAGGTTTCCTTCCCGTCCATAACTCATAAGGAGTTTTAGGAACTGATTTACTAGGAACCCTATTTAAGATGTACATGGCAGTCTTTAGAGCTTCTCCCCACAACTTAATAGGTAAGGTTGAATTAGCTATCATACTTCTAACCATATCCAACAAAGTACGGTTACGTCGCTCAGCAACACCGTTCGGTTGTGGTGTCCCCGGTATTGTGTATTGTGCACAAATGCCAAGCTTTTCAAGGTGTTTCACCAATGGACCAGGATTTCTACCTGATTCATCGTATCTTCCGTAACATTCACCACCACGATCAGATCGTATGACTTTCACCTTTTTATCTATTTGTCTTTCAACTTAGTGATAAATATTTCAACAACACTTACTGCCTGAAATTTATCACTCAACAAATAGATATATCCATACCGTGAATAGTCATCAATGAATGTGATGAAATATAACTCTCCACCCATGAATGGTGTGGAAGTAAAAGGTCCACAAATATCAGTGTGGATTATCTCAAAAAGCTCACTGCTTCTTGTAGCTCATTTCTTAGAGTGTTTGACTGTTTTTCCTTTAATACAATCAATACAAACTCCAAAATCAATGAAGTCCAGTTCAGGGAGAATCCCATCCTTCACCAATCTATTTATTCTTTCTTTGGAGATGTGCCCCAATATTTTATGCCACAAGTTAGCAGAGTTTTCTTTAATCATGCTCCTCTTGTTTCCAATACAAATATTACATTCTAGGGACAAAAGATTTTCTGCAAATTTTTTATCAAGGTTAATTCTATATAAACCATTAATCATGATACCAGTACCAACAAGTAGAGAATTTTTAAACAGGCTGAAATATTGATTATTAAGTTCAAAAGAGTATCCGGACATATCTAAGTTTGATAAAGATATCAAATTTCGAGACAGTATAGGTACAAAAAGGGTATCAAAAATATATATGTACTGTCCGGTGTGGCAAAATAGATGGTAGGTTCCTATTGCTTTTATCACTGCTATGGTTTCCCATGAGAAGAAAATGTTCACTGGTTTTGGGTTTCATTGAAAGGTATCCCCGCAATGTATTGAAACATGAACATTAACGATCGAATCTATCCACCAAGTATTAGAAGGAGTCCGTAATGCTAAAAAAATTTATCGAC